>JAYMFT010389977.1:0-19783 GCA_038088735.1 Panulirus argus
GTTAGCCTGGGACAGTTTATAAGTCGGATTGCTTTCGACTCAACTCTGTCAAGTAAGGATACAGAGCTAGAACCACCACAAATGTGAGAACAGTACTCCATACAAGGACGAATCAGTCCGTTCTATAAATGGGGCAATTGTTCAGAAGAGAAGTTTCAACACCTAAGCAGGACACCTAGTTTCTTAGAGGCAGACTTAGCTATTCCCGTAATGTGGGGTTTCCAAGAAAGAGTGGATGTTATAGTAATACGAAGTATGTTCATTGAGTCAAGAGGTGGAATTATAGAACCATCAAAGGAGAGACGAGAGTGGTGAGGAGTTTTTGATAGAGATAGGTAGAAATTGGGTCTTGGAGGCATTAAACTTAGTATGATTTTGTTTAACCCACTGTGATATCCTGTCCCAGTACGAGTTTATTGAGGAAGCTGTGTCAAGATGAGATGTGGATCAAATGAGAGGAGAGGGAGCAGAATTGAAGGATATGGATGAAGGAGTGTCGAGTTGTTAGCGTATGAGTGCATTGGATTATAGTCGAGGAGAGGAAGTCATTGAAAAAAGTAGAAGTGTAGGGAACAGGACAGAACATTGAGGGACTCCGCTGTTGATGGAGAAAATGGGCAAGGCTGATCCATCAACAACCATAGAGATAGATTGGCTGGAGAGGCAGCTAGATATGAATGAGCAAAGTTAGGGAGGGAAGCCAGAAGAGGGAGGCTTAAAGATGAAACCACGATGCGACACCCAATCAAAAGCCTTAGATATGTCAAGGACAATTGCATGTGTATCCCCAAAATCTTTCAGGAATGATAACCAGACATTAGGAAGATAGGAAAGAATATCACCAGTGGATCTTGCCTAACAGAATCCATATTGGTGATCAGAGAGAAGACTGTGATTTTTGAGGTGTTTAAGGATATGGGAGTTGAGGATGGATTGAAAGACTTTGGAAATGGTAGATGTCAAAGCAGTAGAATGATAGTTAGAGGGGTCAGAATGGTCACCCTTTTTAGGGATGGTATGTATCAAAGCATGTTTCCAAGGAGAAGGAAAAGTTTTGGTTATTAAACAGAAGCAGAACAGATGAGCAAGCACAGATTCAAGTTCAGAGGCACACACTTTCAGTACATGGGGATGGATGCCATCAGGACCATAAGCCTTGCTTGCGTCTAGAGAAAGGAGTGCTTTTCAGGCATTCCAAAAAGAGATTATGGGAAGAGGTGTAGGATTAGTAAGAGGAGCATCAGGGGGTGAGGGAATGTTAGAGTCATCCAAGGTGGAGTTTGAGGAGAAACAGGAACCAAAGACAGTTGCTTTTTCAACAGGAGAGACAGCTGTAGAGCAATCAGGATGGAAAAGTGAGGGAAAGGTAGAGTGACAGAAGTTATTAAAGATGCCCATAGCTAAAGACTAGAAAGGCCTATCAGTAGATGACGAAGAGAGGTTATTGCACTTTCTTTCTTTACATCTTTTTTAATGGCTCATGCTTAAATTCAGGTACTTTGGTTGCTCTATCCCTACATCATTTGAAGAACTGTTCACTGTTCATGTAATTGATTTGGTTTAGAAACTTAAATGATGTGATCAGGCCACCCCTCACTCTTCTCTGTTCCAACCCGTTGGCAAATTTAAAGCCTGTAGCCTTTCCCTGTAATTTAGCTCTTTTAATTTTGGTACTGTCTTTGTTGCCCTCTTCTGAACCTTCTCTATTAACTATTTGTGCTTGTTTAGGTGAGGTGAGGTGTGTATGCAGCTGTGGCAGAAGGGAGCTTGTCAACATGAACTTAGTCTTAACCTCAATTTGACCTGTCCTGACCTGTTTGCTACCTGATTTGTTCCCTTCTTCTACTAAGGACTTGATTTGAAACTGTCCTAGTCTGCCTCTTCTTGAACCTGCCCTGTTCCCAACATGTGTTAGCTGACTTGTTGTGCGATGTTCCCTTGCTACATGCCTGTACCTGTGAATTGACCTCTACTATCTGGGAAGTGACATCAAGCTACCACATTCTGCCATTTCTCCAACCTGCTTCATTCCCAACTGGTGCCAACTGAACCATCCCTCCATGTATCCACACTGGCCTGTTCCCTGCTACTGCCTGTGATGTGAATACCTGCATGTGTGACCTGTTATCTTTTTTTGCAGTGTTTCCTACCTTTCTTGTTCCTTACTTGCATCAGGCCTCTAACTTCTGGTTTATTTACCCTACCATGGTCCCTAATCATCATAAATACCTCATTGGGTTTCCTTTTACTTTAAGTACCTAATCAGCCAGATGCACATGGGCAGCTTGAACTGGCCACCAGAGATGGGTTGGTAAGCGACACAGTAATATTGGCTGGGCAAGGCAGCATGGGTGACTTGTAAAGATGTGTCCTGGATACAGGTAGAGAGAGGGATAGAGATGTGTGCTGAATACTTGGGTGGTGTAGACTAGCTACTGGACTGAGGTAGACAGAGGGTTAGAGATTTTTGCTGGATGCAAGGGTGGTGTAGACTAGCCACTAGACTCAGTTATAGGCATCTACTGGAGATGATTAGCAGTATGGAGTCACTTCAGACAGAACAGACTGTTTTTCTGTGCTGGTGTGCTTGTGATATATATGGGGCACATTATGTGACAGTCACCCAGGTTTTAATCCTTGGTGTAGTGGCTGCTGATTGGCTAAAGCACCCATCCTGGAAAAGCATTTACTAAACTTAATGTACACAAAGAGTATCAGATCAAATTGATTCCTAAGATGTCTTATGCAGTAACACTGTGAAATTATTTCTCTCACAATTTCATAAAAAAATTTAAATGCTTAGAGTGAAAGTAAAGAGCTCTTGAACTTATGTACAAACAAATGAGTGGACACATGAGTGGAAAACTCAAATATATGTTAAGATTTCTAATTTGAAGAGAAACTGCTGTACTGATATTTGGGTCAGACCCCATACTTCTTGTATTTTATAACCATGCGTGTGTAAGCGCATGTCCATAAGTATGTAAGAAATCGTTATTATTATGGTAGGAGGTAACTGTGGTCACCTTATTACATTAGCCATGAATTACAACTAATTTTTTTTTTTTGATCTTGGAGGCTCTAGTCACGAACAAAAGTACACATCACGGCCGGACCTTAATTGAAATATAAAGAGAATAATGGAAGGGAAAACGAAAAGACATGGGAAAGTATTTACAAATTTTCTTTTCAGGCAAATACAACTAGTCCTCAGCATGTGAGAGATGTCGGTATAATCCACACATTTTGCTGACCCTCCCCCAGTCAGGAAGTGGCACCATGGTCCCATATGATGCTGCCTCCATGTGATGGTTGGCTGAAACCTCATGCATAATAACTCATTCAGCAGACCACTGCCATCCTCATAGTGGTTCATTTGTTTTTCTTTTTCTCTTGCAATTTTTTCCATTTTTAGATAGGTAATCTGTGGATGTTATCATATTAAAATATACTGCATAAATGTGTTCTATGTATCATAATGCACAAATATAGGAATATTATAATTACATGCAGTGTTTTTGATGAGTGTTTACTTTTGGAAACAGAGCTGCTCAGTATCTTTTTAAATCTGGCACTTTAATTTCTTTTGCACCCTTTACAGTTCATTCATCACATGAGTGTGTGTTATGTGTATTATGTATCATAATATAAAGAAAAAGATATACTACCAGTCGCAGTTCATTCATCATATGAATGTGTGTTATGTGTTAACATTATGTATCATAATATAAAGAAAAAGATATACACCCAGTCTGTGTTTTATGTGGGATTGCTACATGCGATTTCTCTATTATGTGAGGAACCTGCTTTTACCAGGCCACCTTTTAATACAGTCAGAATCCGCAACTGCAGATGTGTGCAGTAGAAAGTGTGCCAAAACTTCGATAAGGGTTACTGTATAGAGTAAGTATGGGTCCTGAATGAAGCATGCAAAGTTTCTACCATCCTGTCAGTTTTGCAGTTACCACCATTGTGTGTGGATCTGTGGTAATTGTGCGATTTGGTATACCCACTAATGTGATTTTCATGCAACCTGCTGTGTTTATGTGTGTTGATATGGCATCCAAATGTCCAGGAACATCTTTTCCAACCTCAGAACCAGCAGTTAAATGGGAGACAGCTTCTCTGACCTTGGGAATGAAATCAGAAATCTTCCAGTGTGGTGATGCTAGTGAGGGAGCATCAGCACTTGAGCATGCCTGCCACCTGGTTGGTTGTACAATCAGCAACATAAAGAAGAATGCAGAAAAAGTTCGAAGTGCTGTAGTCCACTCTACTCCACTGTCTGACAAGGTAACCACAAGGGTTAGAAATCTACTTATGGAGAAGATGGAGAAAATGCTTTTATTATACATATGTCATGGGATGAAGAAGAAAAGTAGCCTTAGTAACCTTCAGCTCAGTTTTAAATCTCTGAAGATTTATGAGCATTTAAAACTGTAAAGAAGACAGTGTAACTGAGCCAGAGCAATTTTAAGCAAGTAAAGGATGGCTAGATAAGAATATTCAGTGTCAGAAGCTACATAACATGAAGGTACTGGGAGAATCTGCCAGTGCTGACCATGAGGCTGCTGCACACATCACATTTTTTTTTTTTGTATGTTTATTGGTTTGCTATATGCAGTTCTCTTTCTTTGAGGATTTTGCAGAACATAACCTCCGCATAAAGTGAAGGATAGATGTACAATAATACAGTAATATACATTGTTTATGACAAGTGTTCATGAGTTGGCAATTCAGGGCTGTTTAGTATCTTTTTCAGTTCCTTTCAGTCTTTTTTTTTTTTCCTTTGTAATTTGTTTGTAATTGTGAGCATAAGAATCAAGAAACCTGTCATACTTCAGAAAGGTGAATCCACTCTAGGGATGTTGGATCATAAATGCTGTACTTAAATTTTTTCCCCTGCTTTCAGATTTTTTTTGAGATATTCTTACCAGATATGGAAACTTTATGGTTTTGCCTTGATATATAAGTGATAGAAAAAACATTTTTATATATAGGAGGAGAATAAATGCTCCTTGGAATACAGCTGGAAATGAATTCCAGAGCCAAAGGGTTGAATAGTATATAGGGAATCCTAGAGCTTGCAGAGGGACCAGTTTTCATCAACTCTGGTTCATAAAATGGAATCCATTAGGGAAAGAATGATTTTGGATGAGTCTTTTCTGAACACCCCCTCACTGAAACACAGGTTCAAGATAACCACTTGACAGATTGTCCACCAGTGCTTACAGTTAAACAAATGGACAGTCAGTCTAGAAATAATGGACATGGACTGGCATACTCCAGCTCATTACTATTTAGTGTTTTTTAACATTCAAAATTGGTATGCACAGACCTGGCTGTACAGGGTGATGCCATTTGGTTTTGCATAGCCCCACAAATTATTTCCAGTGTAATTTGGTCTTGCTGTGAAAACAAACATCTTCCAATAGGAAAGTTTTGGCTTACCCCAGCAACTCTTTGTTGATTTCACATTCAGAAGAGAAACATGTGCCAGACAAGGGCTGTGAGTGTTAGACACATTTCAGAAAGCTAGTTTTGTTAACCTGGACTAGACCCACTTAATTCTTAGCCATAACTTTGCATGGCTGGGAATAGATTGGAACTCTAAGACAGCTGCTCTTTGTCTCCCATGGACAAAGCTCAGCACTATACTGTTGCTGTGATTGATATTGATGTCATGATGTCAACTAGAGCAGCTTCTGGTGAAGTTTAGTTGTGCAGCCTTGTGCAGTGAGATGGTGAAGCTGTAGGTCAAAAGATTTTCTTCTAGGTAAACAGTTTCTTTCCTGCTGAAAGTAAAGACCTAAGAACATTGTCCTAGGAACTCCTTGATTCTTTTTTATGTGAATTGAAGACCTCCAACAGCTTCTCTGGTAGTTTGGACAGAGGCATCGAATTAAGGATGCGGCATCCATTTAATGGGTGATCACATAGGTGCAAGCCCTTGGAGAGAGGTACAAGAGTCCTTTTGTATCCGGTAAAAGTTACTGTTAATCCCATGAAATTTTTCTCCCAGAATCAGAGCCTGACTTACAGAATTTTATTTCTGATGGACAGTTCAGTAGCTTTCTGCTGCCTGGTGACCAAATGCTTCAGCAAACCCCTGCCTTTCTTAGTGGAAAAGATTCTCTCCCTGGCTACACCTAAGGGCCTTTTTCTCCAAGCCTCTTATCTTCAATGAGTTTGTGGTGCCTGGACAGATGCCCCATTCAGATCAATCCCAGTCACAAGAAATGTTGATAGGTAAGGAGGTTTTCAATCGGATCATTTCCGTTGGAGTGGCATTCCAGGTGGATATCTTTCCCATCAGAACTAGAGCAGTCCTACTGACACATAATTCTCTAGTTTTAGATGTGGGGGCAGTTGAAACAGATACCCTGACATTGGATTAGAAGTATGGGAACCAGATTTATGTTTTTCCCTAAGTATATCTTGTAGGCAAAATTCTCAGCTAGTTGATTTTTTGGAGTTTAGTAATTCTGGGATCCCCAGGTGAGTCATACAGCCTTAGTGCCAGGGACTGCGTTACTCCTTGGATTATACCTCAATTTCTTGTACACCATCTCACCTTTTTGTAGGAAATGACCTCAAATTTAAATTTTGAAATTTAAATGTGTGGTGTCTCTAAACACTTCTTCAAGCAGAGGCTTGACGAACACATAGCATCATCCTTCTATTCAAGACAATACTAGTCAGTTTGGAAAACCATTCAATCCTGCTTTGAAGAACATGATGCCTTGGAAGCGGCATATGTTTGATGCACTTCACTTTACTTTTTCTGACAAGAATATGACTAGTAATATTATTTCTTGACATAAGAATGCCAGAAAAAAATCCAGTCTCTGGGTTTGATGTATTAATTTATTAGGCCCAGGTTGGTATTAACTCTTTTAGTCTTCCTTTTTGAAGAGACCAATTACTTTTCCATTCAGCCCAAGTGGGAGCCTTCTAGAGTCCACATGTACATCTAGTTATTTTTCAGATGCTTTATCTTCTCCATGTCTGTCTATAAAAATTCATTTTTCCGTACAGTCTTGGACACTTAGAAGTAATGTTTGTGATTTGCATGCTATGTTCAGACTCAAGACTCTTCTTTTTGTTGACAACCTCTATGGATTAAGGTAAACCATATCCCAAGATTCTTTAGCTGAGAGTGAAGTTGTTGGATGTAGAAAGAACCCTATGTCATTAACTCTTAAAAGACACAGCCAAGAGAGTTTTATGCCATATTTCCAATTTAATCTTCAGAAATTTTTTGATTTACCCAGAGTTTATTGATGGGAACATCATATGTGCTCCATGCAACATTGAAGCCCCTTGTGGGGAGGGATCTCTCTATATGGATTAAGAAGCACAGTTTATTAGTTCTACCTGGTCTTTACACTAATGCATGTGATATGAGGAAGTCGGCCCCTACCTTGGTATTCTTCAGAGTCCTTTTGCTAAAAAGAATAGATCTCTGGCACTTGTTTACCAGCTACGTTAGACAGCACCTAAAATTAAATGTGGATCTACCCTGTGTAGCTCTTGATGTTTCATCCTAAAAAAGAGACATTTTAGTTTGTCCCTGTTTCATCGTTGAAGATACTTATTCTGCTTTTGGATTTAATTTTCATATCTGAAAGATTTCTATGAAGTCTGCTCCTTCATGTGGGTTTGCTTTCATATTAGTGGGACAAACCACAGAGGAGAGAAATAAAGGTTTAGAAAATATAAACTTTTTCTCTGAGGCATTGTCAAAGATTTTTTTTTTCTAAGTCTTTTACCCTGCCCTGCCTTCCCCCCATTTTTTTTTTTTTTTCCATTTGTGACTTCCTTTGGGTTGATCCCTGCCACCTTCAAACAACTGAACTCTCAGTGGTCAAGAGCCATTGGGTTGATTTTATCTCTGTGGCAGTCATTGATTGGTTGAAAGCAGGCTCGAAATGAGCAAGTAGTCATTATCTGGTTGAGTGATTTGGTAAGGGTGGGAAATGCTTGTGGTCTCCAACAGAAAACAGAGGGTTAGAAGCTCTTAACCCAGATATTCCAAGAGATTATGTATTCTGTGCTTGTGGGACACTGCTTTGGAAAGAAAAGGTTTCTTAATAACTTACAAATTTTGTAGAAATTTGTGATGTTGTAGACAAAGAGGAACTGACTTACTTTCATATGAATTTTGTATCATTGCTTTTTTTGTTTGTTTGTTTCAGACCAATAGAAACCGTCTACTCTATTACTCTGTTGTTGTTGATGAATCACGAAGGGAAGTGTATGAACAACGGGACTCACCTAACCCAACTTTGAAGCGAGAATCAGCAGAACTTTATGCTTGTGAAGCTATACCTCCTCTTATATTCTCCACGGTTAGTCAGAATGCATTTGTGTTGTCTTACTTAGAATTAATTTTGATTGACATGTTAGACAATATAACTTATATAGGTAAATACGTCTTGGACTTGAGACTTCATTCCTTGAAAAATCAGTTCTTACAATAGGTGCATGCTTCTGTACATTGCTTCACCCCATTTAGATGGTAATGATGTTGATAATGATAGCCTATTTCATACTCTCAAAAGCCTAAATAGGACAAGATTTTCTGCTAACTTACAAAGCAGGGAAACTTATAACTTTTGCACATGTACTACACATCTTTTTTTAAGGAGAAAACAATTTGAATAGTGATTCATTGAAGTCCATTTACTTTTAAGATGCTTTAGCACACTATAGTCATGGGTTCTGTGCCAAAGTGGCAAAAAAGATGGCTAGTGTATTAGTGGATGCAATGGAATAAGATGAAAATCAACAGATACTAGTCATAAGAAAATAGTTGTTTAGAGAATGCATTTACTTACCATTGTCATCATCACTGATATTAATGGTAATAATTAAACTAATTGTATTAATGATAATGATTATAATTATAGTAATAATAATAGTAATAGAAATGATGATAATAATGATGATAATGATGATTATAGTAATAATGATATTTTTTTTCATACATATTCGCCTTTTCTCACGTTAGCAAGGTAACATTAAGAACAAAGGACTGAGCCTTAGAGAGAAAATCCTCACTTAGCCCCATTTTCTGCTCCTTCTTTTGGAAAAGTGAAACTGGAGGGGAGGATTTCTAGCCCCCTGCTTCCTCCCCTTTTAGTTGCCTTTTACATCATGCAGGGAATACATGGGAAGTATTCTTTCTTCCCTATCCCCAGGGATATTAATGATAATGATAATAATAATAATAATAATAATAATAATAATAATAATAATAATGATGATAATAATAATTATAATAATCTTAGTAATAATGATAATAATGATCACAGTGTTTTTTCATACGCCCTCGCTATGTCCCATCTGATCGAGGTAGCATCAACAACAGATGACAGAGCCTTAGAGGGAAAGTTTCTCTCTTAGCTTCTTGCTCTGTTACTTCCTTTGGAAAGTAACACAGGAAGGGAGGATTTCCAGCCACCCGATACTGCCCCCTTTTAGTCGCCTTCTACAACACAGAGGGAATATGTAGGCAGTATTCTTTTTCCCCTATCCCCAGGGATGAATGATTATAATAGTTATGATAATTATAATAATAATGATGATAATAATAATGATAATGATAATGATAAGGGAGAATTTGGAAAGAGGAGCCTGGATTTTCTGGCTCTGAGTGAGGATAAGTTCAGAATAAAGAAAAAGATTAGGTTAGGAATGTCTGAAGGGTAGTATCTGGTGTTAGTGTGAGATTGAGAGCAAAGGAAGATTAATGAGAATGTATTTAACCCTAAAACATTATTCTTTGGGTAAGTCAGACCCGACTGTGTGAAACTCATGTGTTGTACGGATTCCCATGTGTGTATGACCAGGTGGGACCCTCTGCCTTCTGTTTGTGTTCAGATATTGCCAAGGGTGAGTGTGTCACTCTGTGCTCCCATTCCTTCTTTGTGTTTTATGGTGTTTAGGCCTGGGGGACCCATGGATAGTGATAGCATGTGGGATAGATAACCTATAGATAATGGATAATAAATGATAATGCTGGGAAGCTCTCCATCTTTCATCAGGAAGCAGGTGGTCTGGAAAATGGATACCTCTAATATTATTATTATTTTTTTTCATGCTTGATATCCGTTTCCATTGTTAGCAAGGAAGCACCAGAAACAGCCGAAGAAAGGCCGCATCTGTTCACATCCATTCTCTAGCCGTCATGTGCAATGCACTGAAGCCACAGCTCCCTGTCCACAACCAGGCCCCACAGACTTTCCATGGTTACCCTGGATGCTTCACATGTCCTGGTTCAATATCTTGACAGAACATCGATCCCAGTATACCACATCATTCCAGTTCACTATGACCCATGCATGTCTTTCACCCTCTTGCATGTTCAAGCCCAAGCCACTCAAAATCATTTTCACTCCATCCTTCCATCTCCAATTTGGTTTCCCATTATTCTTTTGCTCCCTCCACTTCTGACAGATATCCTCTTTGGTGTCAAACTTTCCTCGTTCATTCTCTCCATATGTCAAAACCATTTAAGTACACCCTCTTCAGCTCTCTTAACCACACTCTTTTTATTACAACACCTCTCCCTAACCTTTTCATGACTTACGTGATCAAACAGCCTCACACCACATATTGTCTACAGACATTTTATTTTCAATACAGCCTCCTCCTTTGCACAGCCTTAGCTCTAACCCATGCTTCACATCCCTATGATATTGTTGGGGACTACTGTATCTTCAAACATACCCAGTTTTGCTCTCCCAGATAATGTGCTTTCTTCTCACACATTCTTCAGTGCTCTCAGAACCTTCACCCCCTCAACCACCCTATGACTCACTTCCACTTCCATTGTTTCATTTGTTGCCATGTCCACCCCTAGGTATCTAAAACACTTCACTTCCTCCAAGTTTTAACCTTTCAGAAACACACCCCAGTTAACCTGTCCCTCAACCCTGCTAAATCTATTAATCTTGCACTTAGTCATATTTACTCTCAACTTCCTCCTTTCACACACTTTTCCAAACTATGTCACCAACTTCAGCAGTTTCTCACTTGAAACTGCCACCAATGCTGTATCATCAGCTAACAACAACTGATTCACATCCCCTCTCATCCCCTACAGACTGCTTACTTGTCCATCTCTACAAGTCTTACATTTATTTCCCCACCACCTGATCCATAAACAAATGAAACATCCATGGTGACATCACACACCCCAGCCACAGACCAACCTTCACTTGGAACTATTCACTCTCCTGTCTTGCTACTTGTACACATACCTTAGAATCTTGATAAAAACATTTCATTTCACTGCTTCTAGTAGCTTATCTCCCACACCATATATTCTTAAGACCCTCCACAAGGTATCACTGTTAACTCTATTATATGCCTTCTCCAGTTCCATAAATACCACATACAAATCGATCTGTTTCTCAAAGTATTTCTCTCATACATTCTTTAAAGTAAACACCTGATTCACACTTCCTCTACCACTTCTGAAACTACACTGCTCCTTGCCAATCTGATACTCTGTACATGCCTTCATCTTCTCAATCATTACCCTTCAGTACAACTTGTCAGATGCACTCAACAAACTTATTCCTCTGTAGTATGAATACTCACTGTTATCCCCCTTGCTTAGCCAGTGGCAGTATACATGCATTCTGCCAATCCTCAGGCACCTCATCATGATTCATACATACTTTGAAAATCATTACCATCCAATCAGAAACACAGCCACCCCATTTCTTAATAAATTCAACTACAATACCATCCACTCCAGCCACTTTGCCACATTTCATCATCCATAAGGCTTTTACCACCTCTTCTTTCTTCACCAAACCACCCTCTGTGACTTTCACATCTCTTATCATCCTACCCCAAACATCATACATCTGCCACTCTATCATCAGATTATTCAGCAGTCTTCAGAATACTCACTCCATCTCCACACTTCACCACTACATGTTACCATTTCTCCTTTTACCCCCTTCACTTGTACTCCTATTTGTTTTCTTGTTTTTGGCACATAAGTAACTTCCTTCCAAAACATCTTATTCTCCCTAAACTTTAATGATACTTGCACACCCCAACTTTTATTTGCTCTCTGTTTCATCTCCTGCACCTTCCTCTTGACTGCCTACTACTTTTTCTTGTACATCCTTCAATCAGTTGCACTCCTTCCCTATAAGTACTGCCCAAACACCTCTCTTTTCTCGTGCACTAGCAAGTTTGCTTCTTCATACCCCCACTCACTACCCTTTTTGATAAGTCCACCTCTCACCCTTTTGCATGCCACTTGCTTCTGTCTTGCACATGCAAGTGCTGCTTCCCTAGACTCCTCCCAGTTGTCATCCACTCCCCATCCTTCATATACTCTCGTGTTTTGCCATGCTACCCTCAATCTCTCCTAGTAATTCTTCACACAAGTCTCTTCTCCAAGCTTTCTAACTCATATTACTCTCTTCTTACTGACATTGTTTCCTCTTTTCCAAAAACTTCTACAGATCTCGATCCCTGCTTGTAAAAGATAGTGATCAAACATCCCAACAGGTGCCCTTCTGTGCACATTTGCATCCAAAATGCCCATAAGTTAATATGTGATCCAGTAATACCCACTGAACATCTCTCCTACTTACATATGTATACTTGCGTATGTCCCTCATTTTAAACCAGGTATTTCCAGTCACTAGTGCTTTTTCAGCACACAACTCTGCAAGCTGTTCACCATTTCCATTCATAGTACTGACTACCCCATGCCCCCAGTTATACCCTCAACTGACACATATCTCACTTGCATTTAAAATCACCCAGTAATGAAGGGGTAAGAGAGAGGTGGGGTAATAATATGAGTGTGGTTGAGAGAGCTGAAGAGGTTGTGTTGAAATGGTTTAGCCATGTGGAAAGAATGAGAGAGGAAAGGTTGACAAAGAGGATACATTTGTCAAAAGTGGAGGGAATATGGGAACAAGGGGACCAAATTGAAGATGGATGGAGTGAGAAAGATTTTGAGTGATTGGGGCCTTAACCTGCAAGAGGGTAAAATGTGTGCACAGTATAGAGTGAATTGGAATGATGTGGTATACGGGGTTAATGTGTTGTCAGTGGATTAAACCAGGGCATGTTAAGCATCAGGGATAAACCATGGAAAGTTCTGTGGGGTCTGGTTGCAGCTAGGGAGCTATGTTTTTTGTTGCATTACACATGACGGCTAGAGCATGAATGTGAGTGGATGCAGCCTTTCTGTTCCTGATGCTACCTCACTAATGTGGGAAATGGCCTCAGGAAAAAGAAAGTAAGTTCACAAATACCTGGTCTCTTGCATTAAAACTGCTGAAACACTCACTCAGCTGCCCTGAAAACACTTGCCTCTCATGATCTTTCTTCTTATGGCCAGGTGTATAAGCACTAATAATCATCCATCTCTCTCCATCCACTTTCATTTTTGCCCACATCAATTTGGATTTCACTTCCTTACACTATTTTGCACTCTCTCACAACTCCTGCTTCAGGAGTAGTGCTACCCTTTCCTTAGCTCTTGTCTTCTCACCAACCCCCAACTTTACTCCTAATACATTTCTAAACCATCTTTCCCTTTACCCTAGAACTTTGTTTCACTTCAAGCCCGAACATCCAGGTTTCTTCAAACATACCATTTGGTTCTCCTCTTTTCTCATTTTGGTTACATCCACACACATTCAGACACCCCAGCCTGAGCCTGCAAGGAGCATGAGCACTCCCCTCTTGTCTCCTTCTTTAGTTCCTTCTTTTAGAAATTGAAATACAAGAAGAGGGGGTATCCAGCCTCCCACTCCTACCCCCTTTAGTCACTTTCTACAACATGCAGGGAATATGGAGGTAGAATTCTTTCTCCCCTTCCCAAGAGATATATTAAGTCCTTATGTTAAATAGTTTTTATGTTGATATTAGTAATAACTTTTTTTGTTTAAATTTTCTTTTTTCTTTTTTACAATAACCACTTCCATTTATTATTTCTAAATCCTAATAAGGTAAAGTAAAGCTTAAAGTTCTTGTAATTTTTTTGTATTTCTTGAATTGCAATTTGAACTTTTTTTCCACACTGGGTCTTGGACCCAAGGTTTATGGATTGTACCAAACTCATAATGATTGTAGGCTAGGGTTAAGAATGTAAGGATTTGAGTAGAGGACTGATGTAGGTGAAAAGAAAGTAGATTATGAGAGGTAGGTACTTGTCATCGAATAGTTAGAGTGTTGTGCTGAGAAATTATTGATGATTGGGAGTGCTTTTTTAAAATATGTGCTTGCATAAGTGTATATATAGGTAAGTGGGGTTGGGGGTCAACCTGTACTATTGGATTATGTTCTGAATGATGGGCATACAAAGGAGAGACTGTTAGATGTGACTGTCTGACGAAGTTGCTGGATGCAGTGAGGAGTTATTATTGGGAGAGTAAGGCATGTGTGTGGGTATGAAGAGAGGAGGCTGACTGGTTTCAACTGAAGTTGGGTCTGCATTTAGGGCCTGTGATATCGTTATGATCCTTTGATATGTTTTTTGGATGAAGTGGTGAGGAAGTTGTATGTAAGGGTCATGGAGGGAAGGATGAATATACAGTATGCTAGGGGTGAGGGGCTTAAGAGTTGCTGTATGCATATGATACAACACTTTTGGCAGATGCAAGAGAGAAGTTACAGAAATTGGTGTCTGAGTTGGGGAAGTGTGTGAAAGGAAGTTTAGAGGTAATGAGAATTAAAGTAATGAGGTTTAGCAGGGGAGTATGAAAGGTTTGTTTTAGTGGAATTTTTAATGAGGAAAGCCTGGAGGAAGTGTAGTACTTTGGATACCTGGAAGTAAACATGGCAGTGGATAGAATTATGGATGAGGTGAATCACTGGGAATAGGAAACAAAAGTCTTGGGTGCATTGAGAAGTGAATGGAAGGAGAAGACACTGTCTGTGTGAGCAAAAATGGGTATATTTGATGGTATAATAGTAGTGATGTTGTGTGGTTATAAGTCTTTGGCCTTGAATGCAAAATAACATAGGAGGGTGGACATGTTGGAATCATCAGTTGAATTATCATCTGGATCACTAGAGTTCTCATCACCATGAAACAGATGCTGCTTGATATCATATGCAGGTAACACTTTAATTTGATATACTCCTGACGCCTTGGCTGAAGGGTAAATGAAGAATCCATGTATGAATGCAGTGAAAGGAGGCTGTATACATCTCTTGTAACCACTATAAATCAGATGAAATTCATTTCCTAGCATAAAAACACTGATCAATCCATTGAATTACCTATTTGTACTATACAAGGAGGGAACTATACACTTGAATATTCTCTCCTGTCCTACAGCATTTTAGATTTATGTATGCTGTTTGCATTTACCATGCCCTCATTCATTCTGTTCCGTTCATTGACCTATCTTATACTCTAAAGGCATTTCTTTCTGTGCTTTATAACAAGATTACAGGTTGTCAATAAAAAATCTGGCAATCTTGGGACCTCATGGCTGCCAGATTTTCAATTTTTCCAGAAAATTGATTGATTGCCTCCTGACTCTATATATGTTGTATATATTGTACCAGAAAAGGACTGCAGTACTTTAAAGAAAGAAATCTAAACACTAAATGAAAAGCAAATGAACTTTTAATGTTGAACAGCTAAATAAAATGGTTTGGGTGCAGTAAAATGATACAGTACTCTGCTGGTAACATGCTGGACTTACAGTACAGTTCTGAAGAAAAAGTTAAATATAGGTAGCAGGTGGGTTGTCAGGATCATCATCTTCATCACTAACTAGAACAACAGCTTCCTTCAAAGCTTTGAAACCCCAGGAATCTTCAAACTGTGTTCACCATGCAGATACAGACCACACTGAGATTCCTGCTGGAAAACTGATGGAACCGTAATAATGATTGCTGGATTTTTTATTAGCAACCTGTATAACTTAATATCTCGTAATGTCCTCTTGGTTGCACTGTCCCTACATCATTTGGAGAACTACTCATTGTCCACCTCATCAATCTCATTTAGAAATTTAAAGGTTGTAATCAAGTCACTTTTCATTCTACTTTCTTCTGATGTTGGTGAATTTAAAGCATCCAGCCTTTTCCTGTCACTTAGCTTTCTTAAGTCAGGTACCATCTCTGTTGCCCTTGCCTGGACCTTCTTTGTGAGCTCTTTGTGCTTCTTTAGGTGTAGTGACCAAACCTGAGAAGTATATTCTAATATTAGCCATATGTAGGATATGAATATCTTGCTAAATATTTCCTTATCTTTATATGTGAAAGCTGTTTTGATTTTTGTCAGCAGAAAGCTTATCTCCCAAACTATTCTCCTATTATAGGACTCTGGGAACAGGTTAGAAATGATGTCAACTCCCAAGTCCTTCTCACACACAGAATTCTGAAGCTTATTTCCTGTGGGATGATAATCATATTGAGGCCATATATTACTTTGTTCCATCCTCATTACTTTACATTTGCTCAGATTGAATTTCATCTAGTACAATTCAGACCCACATTGGAGTTGAGGCAATCATCATGGCTTTTCACTTTCCTCATGACCTGTTCATCATTTGCAAACATATTCAGGATTCCATGCCTTCAGGCGAGTCATTAACTTTTCAGAGTAGAATTGTCAACATCTCTGTATCCAACTTTTCTTTAAGGTATAGCTTAGCTAGCAAGTACTAGTTCTGTATAATGTTTAATTTACTAAATCTTCCATGTGCTAGCTCAAAAACCTCCTTGATTGCTTCATCTCTAAGAGTGCATATTATTCTTTCGATGTTTCACATTATTTCATGTGTATGTACGTACCTCTGTTAATATCACCTTGGGTTTATACTCCTCTCCATCTCTCCTCATACTTTGCTGATCTGACTGCTGAAATTGCTCCTTCTAAACTTCCCTGCCCTCTTCCATCACCAGTCACTCGTTGTGTGTTAGTACTTTTCTCTAACTTGACAGTTGTCTATATGAATTCAAAAGATTCTCTTTGTGCTTTAATCCTTGTCTTTATTTGATTGGCTGCCGATATTGTTCCAGCATTGTCTTAAATAGATTATGTATCCATTTTAGTCCTTTCCTCTGTCTAAATAGCCACAGGTTCATCCAGAGAAGACCCATCTGACTTTGATTTTTAATGGCTTCACCTTCTTTCCTTTGGTTTTTATCCCCTGAATCCCCGCTCCTGAACTGGATTGCTGTTCTTCTCTAGTTTCATTACTTCTGTCATGTTCCTTGAAATGTTTATCTGTTTTTAACTTTAACTCTAGTTGTGTTACCTTCTGGTCTTGCTCCTTTACAGATTCCCATAGCATCTCTAAACATTTGCTTTCTGGTGTTTTCATCTCTAGTCTTCTCTTTGCTCTCATCTCTAGCCTCAGTTTTGCAGATTTGGTTTTGAATGACTGGTGATACCCTCTGTGCAACACTGATTTATAAGAGGTTTGATCAAAGAGTTAAAGGTTATTTGTGCTAGAATGACAGCTTTCATACTTACTGTAGGAATAAAATTCATGTCTAGAAATTTACACAGACACTGTTGCCCATTCCCCCAAACAGACTGAATTTCTGTGGTTCATGCTCAAATCACAGTGTTCATATGCTAGCTAGAAGTTTAACTCCTAATTACTTATCCTTATTCTTAGATGCCTTTGCAGTTCTTTATTTCGAAAGTACATAATTTGGATCAGAAGAGGTGACAAGATTTAAGTATTTGGGAACTGTCTTGGGTAAGTTTAGTGATATTGAAGGAGAAATAAGGGTGAGAGCTGTATGAGGTAGAAGAATCACTGGGTCCCTTAATAGAATTATGAAGGGTAGAGGTGTAAGTATGGAAGTGAAGAAAGGATTAAGGGACACCATAGTCCTACCAACCCTGACCTATGCAGCCAAAACATGGAATGAGTTATACATCAGGAATCCAAGTTGTGAAAAATGTGCTATTTGAGTGGATCATGTGGTATGATGACATGGAATGAAAGAAATGAGGGAGTTAATGAGAAATTTGGTATGGCAGAGAATGGAAAGGAAATGAATTGTGGAGTCACAGATTGGGTGAAACATAATACTTTGAGATGGATTGGGCATGTATAAAAAATGCAAATTGGATAGTTTACAAGGAGAGTGTATGATAGTATGATTAAAGGGGTTGATGTGAGAGGTATACCACCTGTGACATGGGGAAATAGAATGGAAGAGTACTGAAGGGAGAGAAATTGTGGAAGAATGCATGCAATGGTGTTTTTGAGGCAGGCATGTAAGGACAGGGATACTTGCAGACTCTTCTGCCCTGGTCAACCCATGATGGAGGCTCTCAAAGGCAATAAGTTTCAGAGATATAGATAGATAGAAATATGTGCATTATGGTAATCACAAGTGTACAACATGTGTCAGTGACCATCTAATAGCAGCCGCTGTTTCAATTTTTTTCTTATTCTTTTATGTTGAAGACTCCAGTCATGGACAGAAGTCCACATCAAGGCTGGGCCTATAGTGAAATATAGAGAGAATGGTAAAACGGAAAAAGAAGAGACAAGGGAAAGTATTTACGAATCTTTGAGAAAGTGAAAGACCTGTCTTTTGAAATGTGCCAAGTCATAGTTATTGGGAAAAATATGAGAAGGTAGAGAGTTCCAAAGCTTTGATGTGTAGGGAAGGAAGCAAGTATCAAAAAGACCCACCCTTGAGTTGCTGATGGCCACACAATAATCATGTGATGCAGCAGCTTGCTGAGTATTGTGTGGTCTAGCTAGTGGTGGGGGAACACAAGTAGCCAGCTCTAGGGATCAAAAACCAAAGTAATATCTCTAGAAGAGGGGAAGTGAACCAGCAGTGCTGTGTTGGGCAAAGAGGTCAAGCTTGGAAGTTAGCTTGGGACAGTTTATAAGTCAGACTGCTTTTGACTCAACACTGTCAAGTAAAGATGCAGAGCTAGAACCACCCCAGATGTGAGAGCAGTACTCCATGCAAGGACAAATCAATCCCTTGTGTAAACAGAGCAACTGTTCAGAAGAGAAGTTTCAACATTTAAACAGGACTCCCAGTTTCTTAGAGACAGACTTAGCTAGTCCCATAATGTGGGGTTTCCAAGAAAGAGTGGATGTTACAGTAATAGCAAGTACATTCATTGAGACAAGAGGTGGAACGACAGAAACGTCAAAGGAGAGACAAGAGTTGTTAGGAGTTTTCGATAGAGAGATGGGTAGAAATTGGATCTTGGAGGCATTAGACTTAACAAGATTTTGTGTACCCCACTGAGATATCCTGTCTCTTCATTCCCCATCAGGGAATTGTCTCTGTGTGCAGACTAAGAAGTAATCCTTTGTATAATTATTACAGTCTAAATCATAAGGTATTTCATGTGTCTACATTTTCGTCAGTACAGCTTCAGAGATTTCAACCAGTCACAGGAAATGTTTTTTCCTAAATCAACGGGGTGGTAGATGATGACCCGCAGACAGTGATTTAACAATTTTCCCGGCTTAATAAGGTGATGCTAACCCTCGGGAATAATCCAGTCTAATCCATTCGGAGAAGACAAATGCTTCAATGTAAAACAACACTTTATCATCAAGATAAGTGCACCATCTGCCTTCAAATGTCAGATACCTAAAACTGCATCAGACACCTTGAGGAACAGGATGCTGCTGAAATACGCTTGTGTATGATGTAGCATATATATATATATATATATATATATATATTATTATTATTATTATTTTTTTTTATTATACTAGATCGCTGTTTCCCGCGTCAGCGAGGTAGCGCCAGGAAACAGACGAAGAAAAAATACCCC
>JAYMFT010389988.1:0-19781 GCA_038088735.1 Panulirus argus
ACACTGAATACCCCATGTACACCAATTATACCCTCAACTGCCACATTACTCACCTTTGCATTTAAATCACCCATCACCAATACCCGGTCTCATGCACCAAAATTGCTGACATACTCACTCAGCTGCTCCCAAAACACTTGCCTCTCAAGATCTTTCTTCTCATGACCAAGCACATAAGCACCAATAATCACCCATTTCTCACCATCCACTTTCAGTTTTACCCACATCAATCTGGAATTTACTTCCATACACTCTATCACACACCCCCACAACTCCTGCTTTAGGAGTAGTGCTACTCCTTCCTTAGCTCTTGTCCTCTTACCAACCCCTGACTTCACTCCCAAGATGATTCCAAACCATTCTTCCCCTTTACCCTTGAGCTTCATTTCATTCAGAGCCAGAACATCCAGGTTTCTTTCTGCAAACATGCTACCTATCTCTTCCTTCTTCTCATCTTGGTTACATCAACATACATTCAGACACCCCAATCTGAGCCTTCGAGGGGGATGAGCACTCCCCGCTTGACTCCTTTTTGTTTCCTCTTTTAGAAATTGAAATACAAGAAGGGGAGGATTTCCAGCCCCCCACTCGCGCCTCCTTTAGTAGCCTTCTACGACACGCAGTGGAATACATGGGAAGCATTTTTTCTCCCCAAGTAAAATAGGAAAGACTATCACCAGTGGTTCTTGCCTTACAGAAGCCATACTGATGATCAGAGAGAAGACTGTGATTTTGAGGTGTTTAAGGATATGGGAGTTGAGGAGGGATTCAAAGACTGGAAATGGTAGCTGTCAAAGCAATAGGATGATAGAGGGGTCAAAACAGTCACCTTAGGGATGGGATGTGTCAATGCTAGCTTCTAAAGAGAAGGAAAAGTTTTGGTTTTTAAACAGACATGGAACAGACGAGCAAGCACAGGTGCAAGTTCAGAGGCACACTCTTCCAGTACACGGGGATGGATGCCATCAGGACCATAAGTCTTGCTTGTGTCTGGAGAAAGAAGTGCTTTTCTGACAGTCCAAAAAGAGATTATGGAAAGGGATATAGGACTAGTAAGAGTGGCATCCAAAGGGGAGTTACAGGAGAAACAGGAACCAAAGAAAGTTGCTTTGTCTATGGAAGAGACAGATATAGTACCATCAGAAAGGAAAAGTGAAGGAAAGGTAGAGTGACAGAAGCTGTTAGAGATGCCCTTAGCTAAGACCAGAAAGACCTATCAGTGGATACTGAAGAGAGATTATCGCACTTCCTTTGAATAAAGGAATGCTTTGTCTCACAGATAACATGCTTTCAGTGATTACGGGCGGTGATAAAAGCTGAATGGGAGCTAAGGAAGTAGAGATTTTCCAAGCCCAATATGCCTAATCCCCTGCCTGAATGGCCCCAGAACAAGAATAATTGAACCATGGATTGGATAAAGAAGTCGTCTTGGTGGAAAAGGGGATAAATGCTTCCATTCCCACAGGAATAACCTCTGCTATGCATTTGGCGGAGATAGAAGCATCATCCCATAAGAGAGTAATTTACCCAAGGAAAGTCAAAAAAGAAGTTATGTAAGTTATTCCAATCAGCTTTGATGAGGTGCCAGTATTTATGCTTAGAATGGGGTACTTGAGTGGGAGGTGCCATTGGAATAAATACATTTATGAGAGTGTGATCAGATGAAGCAACTGGGGTGAGATTGTGTACTTTGCAGCAGGATGGACTAGAGGTGAAAAACAAATCCAGAATATTTCGAGAGTGGTCACAGTGGTCAGGAATATGGGTGGGGTGGGAGATAATTCGCTCTAAATCATTGAGAATGGAGATCATAAGGGCTTCAATTTCCTCCACCATCCATATAGGAGGAATTCAACCATTCCCTATGGTGAAATCCCCAAGGAAGAGGATCTCAGTTTGCGAGTGAGAGGATGTCACAGTCTCAAAGCAAGAGTTTAGATAGTGAAAGAAAGATATAAAATATGTAGAATTAGGAGAGCAATAGGCGAAATATGAGGAAAAGTATGGCTGTCGAGAGAAAGACCTTGAGCCACATAACATCAAAGTTTGGGGACTCCAGGTCCCTGGGGTGTGCAGAAGATGTGTTGAAGTTGGAATAAGCACAAACACCACCTCTGAGTGGAGGTTATAGTTAGATGTAAAAATGGGACTAGTGAGAACATCATTAGACAACTGTGTCTCACAGAGCTGTAAGATATTGGGAGAGGTACTAGACAAATGGTATTCAACTGAGGAAAGGTTACAAGAAAGACCACGAATGTTGGAATGATGGACAGAAAAAGAAGAAAGCCTAACAGAGAGGAAAAGTCATGGGAGGTGCTGGTACTACTGCTGCTAGAGCCCACCCCCTCTCATTGGCTGTAGAATCAGGCAGAAACCCAGAGATTCTTAGCACCCCATGATGCTCAGGACTAGGGCGTTAGATTTTATTCTATCCCTAGCATGCTTTTTACTTTCCTGCATGTTCAGGCCCTGATCACTTAAACTTTTTTCTCTCCATCCCTCCATCTCCAATTTGGTCTCTCCATTCTCCTAGTTCCCTTCCCTTCTGGCACATATATTCTTCTTGACAACCTTTCCTCACTTATTTTCTCCAAAGGTCCAAACCATTTCAGCCCACCCTCTTCAGCTCTCTCAACCACACTCTTTTTATTACCACACATCTCTCTTACCCTTTCATTATTCACTTGATCAAACCACCTCACACCACATTTCATTTCCAACACATCCACCCTCCTCCTCAAAGCCCATGCCTTGCACCCATATAATATTGTTGGGACTACTATACCTTCAAACACACCCAGTGTTGCCCCCTTCAGTGCTCCCAGAACCTTTGCGCCCTCACACACCCTATGACTCACTTTCTTCCATGGTTCCATTCGCTGCTATGTCCATTTCCAATTATGTAAAACACTTCCCTTCCTCTAAGTTTTCTCCATTCACACTCATACCCCACCTAACCTGTTCCTCAACCCTGCAAAAGCTAATATTCTTGCTTTTGTTCACATTTACTCTCAACTTCCTCCTTTCACACACTCTTCCAAACTCAATCACCAGTATCTGTAGTTTCTCACTCGAATCTGCCACCAGTGATGTATCATCAGCAAACAAACAACTAAATCACTTCCCAAGCCCTCTTATCCCCCCAAAGACTGCACACTCACCCCTCTCTCCAAAACCTATCCATAAAAAAAGTGAACAGCCATAATGACATCACACACCCCTGCCACAGTCCATCTTTGCTTGGAACTATTCACTTTCCTCTCTTCCTACTTGTACACATGCCTTACAGACTCCAAAAATAATTTTCACTGCTTCAAGCAGCTTTCCTCCCAAACCATATGTTAAGACCTTCCACAAGGCATCTCCACCAACCCTATTATATGCTTTCCCCAGATCCATAAATACCACATACAAATCCATCTGTTTCTGCAAGTACTTCTCACACAAATTCTTTACAGCAAACACCTGATCCACACATCCTCTACTGCTTCTGAAACCAGAATGCTCCTCCACAAACTGATGCTCTGGACATGCCTTCACCTTCTCAACTTACCAGGTACACTAAACAAACATATACCTCTGTAGTTTGAACATTCACCTTTATTCCCCTTGCTTTTACACAATGACACTACAAATGCATTCTGCTAATCCTCAGGCACCTCACCATGATCCATATATGCACTGAAAATCCTTACCAACCAATCAACAACACAATCACCACCTTTCGTACTGAATTCAACTGCAATACCATCCACTCCAGCCATCTTATCACATTTCATCTTACATAAGGTTTTCACCAACTCTACTCTCTTCACAAAGTCACTCTCCATGACTCTCTCACTTCGAATACCACCCTGACACAAACACCCTACATCTGCCACCCAATCATCAAACACATTCAACAGGCCTTCAAAATACTCATTCCAACCTCCTTTTCACTTCATCACTACCTGTTATCACTTGCCCTTTCGCCCCCTTCACCATGTTTTCTTGCGCTCCACACTGGCTGGGAAGGAGAGGGACCCGTCAAGGTGGCGACTGCAACCAACCCGTAACAATCAGCCGCACTATCAGGACACACACAAAAGACCACTGCACCGGACACTAGAACACTGATCACTGCACTGCACACACTGCACTGAGTCATGAATAAAGAACTTCTCTGTTCGCGTTGCACTGTATTGGGTAATCACGAGGCCGGAGAGGCGATGGCGTTGTTGGATCAACTGGCTTCGAACCACTGTTTTAACCTAGTGTGCAAACTCACTGCGCCATGTTGACAGGGAACTCACTGTGTCCTGCGATTCCACCATGTCACTTGAAGGTTAATGATAGATAAGGTTCGCACAAACACTAGGTTTATTGAGAATACAGATGGTTTGAAGGAACACAGGCTATGCATCCATCCACCACATAGATTGCAGGGTGACTCTATATTGACCGACAAACTAATAGTAATGCCATAGGATGATGACAAAATAATAGTGATGCCACTCATGACAAGAGGGCTGTACTGCACCTGGGCTCGCACGTATAGTCACGGCAGACATAGTTGATACATCAAATTTATGGAGTCAGTATATGTGGGTAACAGTCACATATCCACAGATATCAAATGGCTCTGCTCTGGCTGAAGCTAATCTATCTCTGCATCACTGAAATTATGATTTAGGAGGTGATAACGGAGGTAATGGTGATGACGAGGGTAGTAATAATGAAGGAGGTGGAGGTGGGGAGGGAGATTGCATAAGGTGATGTGTCAATCAGTTTCTTTAGTAACAGTGGCTGCAGTACTGCCAGATGCCACTAAGCAGCTGATGTCTACCCACAAAATTGTGTCTTAGCAACACTCTATCCATTCAGCATTTTGCTGTATATTTCAAAATATGGAATGAGGAAGAAGAAAAGTGGTGGTGATTAGAGAGGTGGAGTGAATGGTTGTGATAACGTGCACAGGTGTGCTGCGAAGTGCTCCTCAACAGCCGACATTCAACCCATCGCCACACCTAACACCATGTACTTGTGCTTAATTTAACTTCACACAATTCTATGTTATACAGTAAGACCTACACTTAATATAGAATTATAAAACACACTTAATAATCAACTGTGGTCATGAGTATTCGATAGCAAAACACTAAAGCAGCAACACATCACAACAGCAGTGGAAGGCAATGTAGGACAGGAGAGGCCACTCCTGGGATGTGGGGCCAGGCTGTGGCTCCTCCTCATATTTCAGCTGTTTCTTGAGGAAGGCATCTGGGGAAGACTGCCTTTACTTTGAGTTTTCTCTCACAGAGCAATTCTCCATAGAAGGAGATCATGTCCAGAAAACCCCTTCCAATCTGGGTCTTTCTCGGTAAAATGGTCCGTGATTTCCATGATCTTGGTAATGCTGTGGTGGTTTCTCTTGGGTGGTGTCTTTAGCTCTTCTGTATCAGAAACATCAGCCTCACTCTAGGTGTGTTTCTGTGCTAATTCCCACAGTTTATCATTAGTAGGACTGCTACTAAGGGTCAGCAGGAGCTCCACATCATCCACATCGTCATCACCCAGTCCTGCTTCGTTGACTGACTTGATGGTGTCAGTTGCAATTGCTGGTGCTGTGACAAAGCCCAGAAAGTTGTTGCATGCTACTGTCCATAGTTTCTTCCAAACTCCATTACTGTAACTGTTAGTTACTTCATTCTAGGCTACTCTAATATTACCTATGGCCTTCAGGATGTGTTAGATTTTCCAAAATTGTCATACCTCTGGCCTTCAGGATGTGTTAGATTTTCCAAAATTGTCAGACTGTTTATCTTCACCATCTGTTTCCTCAACAAGATGTCTGATAGTGCAATGAAGGTTGTATGCCCTGAAATTTGATATGGCTCCCTGATTCATTGGCTGGATCATGGAAGTTGTATTAGATGGTAGATAGACCACTTCTACATAACATTTTAAAATAGGGAGTAAGAAAGCAGAAAGGTGGGGTGATTAGAGAGGTGGAGTGGAAGGTTGAGGTAAAATACACCGAGTGTGTTGCAAGGTACTCCTCAGCAACTGACATTCATCCCCCACCACGATGCACTTGTGCTTCGGTTAACCATACACAATTTTATGTCATACAATCAGACCTATGCTTAATATAAAATTACCAACAAAGCAATAAAGTAACAACACATAACAAAAGCAGAGGTCTGTAGGATGTCTAGATTCTTGAGGTGGCATGGGGCATTATAGAGCATCAACAATTCTCTAGGTTCAAGGTTTTCTCTTTCACAATAGCACTTCACTGCTGGGCAAAAATGTGACACACACTAATGCTGGAAAATATCAGTTGTCACCAGGCTTTCTTGTTCAGTTTCTAAATCATAAGAAGTATATGCTTTTTTGAAAATCCCCTCATAGCTTGTAGGGTTGCTGCTTGAAGCCTCTTGTAGCATTACCCTCCAGCAGTAGCATTAAGTGTTTTTTTACAACCTTGAACCCAAAAGCATGCTTCTTTTCTCGAGAGATGAAAGTGTGGCATGTCATTCTTTTCCATTAAAGGCCAGTTTCATCAACTGTTGACAAGCTGGGGAGAGGTAGTTGCCACACTTGATGACAGCTTTTAGGGTGATGGGAAATTCCCGAGCAGCCTGCACATCCCAGCGCACAGCTTCATCACAAATGCTGATGCAGTGCAAGTTACTGCACCGTATGAACTGATTAAACCAACCTCAGCTAGCTGAGAAAGTTTCTGAGCCATCTTCTTCCTGCATGTGTCAGAAGGTGCTCCTTACTTTTTCCATGATAAGGTGGCTTAATGGCATATTATGATACATTTGGTCATTCACCCATATGTTTAGTCTACCATCCATTTGTTCAAACTGCTCCTTGAATGAGTCACTTCATTGTTAATTTTGTGGTGATCATACCAGAAGCTTTTTATCTTCTTAGCATTCTTAATAGTTCTAAACATTAGCTTAGCTAATTTGAAAACACCACTAACCACCTTCCAACCACCTCAACACTTATAATTACATCCAAGGAGATGCTTTTCTAAGGAACTTTACATGAACTAGTGGCATTAGAACTTGCCGACCATTTTTCATACATGATTGGTAAAATTATTCACAATAATATAAAAAACTGGCAAGTCAGCAAGAATGTATGCACAATGTAAGTGTGGCAAAATTTGTTCTGTACTAACAAAGGTGAGAGTTCAGTGCTGATTAGATGTGAGTATTTGTGTGCATGGCACTCAGATTTGCCATGTGAGTATATACAAAGATAGCTACTCTTAGCATTTAGTGTGTTTGGATTAGTGACTTATGACTTCTTTTATGGATTTCATAATTTTTTCCAGTACAACTAGAGCTCTAAGATGTAAGCAAAAGCACTATAACAGAACAGTGCTCTACAAAGTAGTAACAATTAGGGTATTACTCCATAATGCTTACTAAGGCCCACAGAGAGTGAGTAATATGAAGTGAATTATTATGAAATATATGAAATGTACAGAGCACCAGATCGGGGAGGAGCAACATGGTTTCAAAAGTGGTAGATTATGTGTGGATCTAGTGTTTGCTTTACAAAATGTGTGTGAAAAATACTCAGAAAAACTGATGGATCTGTATGAGACATTTATGGATTTGGAGAAAACATATGATAAGAGTTGACACAGATACCTTGCAGACGGTCTTAAGAATAAAAGATATGGGAGCAAAACTGCTAGACGCAGTGAAAAGTTTTTATCAAGGGTGTAAGGTATGTGTATGAATAGGAAGAAAGAAGACTCAATGGTTCCAAGTGAAAGGTGGTCTATGACAGGGGTGTGTGATGTCACCATGGTTGTTCAATTTGTTTATAAATAAGGAGGTAAGGGAGGTAAATGCAAGAGTTTTGGAGAGAAGGGTGAACATGTAGTTTGTTGGGGATGAGAGGGCCAGAGAAATTAATCAGTTGTTGTTTGCTGCTGATAGAGCACTGGTGGCAGATTCGAAAGAGAAACTGCAGATGTTCGTGACTTAGTTTGGAGAGTGTGTTAAAGGGGGAATGATGAGAGTTAATGTGAGTAAAAGCAAGGTTATAAGGTTTAGCAAGGCTGGGGGACAAGTAAGATGGGGTATGAGTATAAATAGAGAAAAATTGGAGGAAATAAAGTGTTTTAGATATCTGGGAGTGTTCATGGCACAAAATGGCATCATAGAAGCAGAAGAGAGTCATAGGGTGGGGGAGGTGCGAAGGTTCTGGAAGGGCTGAAGAATGAGTGGAAAGAGAGACCGTTATCTGGGAAGGCAAAAATGGGTATGTTTGAAGGAATAGGACTATGGACAAGGCTGTGAGGAGAGTGGACATGTTGGAAATTAAATGTTTGTTTAGGACAATAAGTAGTGTTAGGTAGTTTATAAGAATGAGAAATGAAAGGGTATGAGAGATGTGTGGTAATAAAAAGACAGTGGTTGAGAGAACTGAAGAGGAAGAACTGAAATGGTTTGAACATACAGAGAGAATGAGATACCAAATAATATCCACTGTTTCCTGCACTAGCAAGGCAGTGCTAGGAAAATATAAAGAAAGGACATGTTCAATCACACATTCTCTAGCTGCCATGTGCAATGTGTGCAATGCACTGAAACCACAGCCCCCTATCCACAACCTGACCCCAGAGAGCTTTCCATGGTTTCCCCCAGCCACTTCACATGTCCTGTTTCAGTCCATTCTCAGCATATCATCACCTGTTTCAATTTACTTTATCCCATGCATGCCTTTCACACTCCTGCATGTTCTGACCCCAGTCACTAAGAAATCTTTCTCATTTCATCTTTCCATCTCCACTTCTGACAAATGTATATACTCATTCTTTCCATATGTCTACACCATTTCAGAACACCCAATTCAGCTCTTTCAGCCACATTTCTTATGAACACACCTCTCTCTTACTCTTTCATTAATCACTCAATCAAACCACCTCACATCATATACTGTCCTCAAACATTTAATTTCCAACACAACCACCCTTCTTCACATATGGATGGACAGTGGACAGACTAATTATTTCAAAGCTTGATTTCAGTACTGGATATTCCTAAAAGAATATTTCAGTCCCAGAATCTTATTAAACATGAAAATGTAATATGTAATGAGATTTTACAGAAAAATTAGTTTTTGAAGCAAAACAACAAAATCACCTTTCAGGCAAAAATAAAAAAATTTCTTTGAGATTTGGAATCGAACTTAATGAAAGGCTTCTCTAACGTGAATTATAACTGAAATATTTTACAATACTTCCTCGGGCTAACATATAGCATATAATATGAAGTGAAATATCATGAATGATATTATATGAGAAAATACTTTAAAGCTTAATTTCAGGACTTAATCATCCCAAAACATAATTTCCCCCCCAGAACATTATTAAAGCTTAATTTCAGGACTTAATCATCCCCCAAAAAATTTTCTCCCCAGAACATTATTCACCATGAAAAATACAGCCTACACTTAAAGTTTAAAACGTTTATTTTCTTTAAGAAAAATTACAAAATATTTAGGGTATTTCTTACACCAAAAAACAATTTGTTCCAAAATCAGAAATATAACAATGAAAGGCCTCTTTACCTCAAATGATACCAAAAATAATCTATAATGCTTCTTGTGACCAAAATATTGCAAGTAATATGAAAAGAATTATCTGAAACAGATTAAATATAAATATTTCACAGAGTGATTTCAATAAAAGAACTAAGATTTTCAAGCAAATCTAGATTTTGAAGAAAAGCAACAAAAACTTCATGTCAAAATATTCTTTCTCTGAAACTGGAAAACAACTAAATGAAGGGTTTCTTCACTTTAAAAGATATCCCAAAATATTCTAATAGTTCTTATCCTTGGGAATATGGGAGAAAGAATTCTACCCATGTATTCCTTGCATGTTGTAAAAGGTGACTTAAAAGGGCAGGAGCATGAGGGCTGGAAATCTCCTTGCATTTCAATTTCTTCATGATGGAACAGAAGGAACCAGCAAGGAGTGTTCAACTTCCTCGAAGGCTCTGGCTGGGTTGTCTGAATGAGTGTAGATGTAACTAGGATAGGAAGAGTGGAGAAGAGAGATTGGTAGTATGTTTCAGGAAAGGAATCTGGATGATTGGTCACCCTGCTTGAGGAAACACACACACAAAATAGAGAGTACAGAGACCAGCTACCACAACAATTCCTGGATAAAGAAACAAATCCCATGAGAGCTAATTACACAACTTAAATCCATTTACTTTGGAAAAGAAAAGGTTAAGGGGTGATCTGATAAAGGCATTCAAAATTATCAAAGGCATTGATAACCTCAATCTAATGACTTACATAGAGATAGATTTGTCTGATTTCTTGTAGTAATGGTTACAAACTCATGAGCAAACATTTTATCTAGAATGAGGCAAAATACTTTTTCTTCAACAGGATTGATAACATATGGAATGATTCACAAATTAGAATGGTTGAAAGTAATACCACAGATATGTTTCAGAACAAACTCAATAAATATTTCACTTTAAATCCAAGACTGACATTATTTGCACCTCCTTAGCTACATGAAAAGTTTATGCAGTTTTTCTATATTGTTTACGTATTTCTACTATTACCACACTGATCTATGATTTTCATATCTCTTCCACTATCTCAAACAGCCTCAAAGGGACCCATAGGTCTGTTACTGTTTGAAATCCTTTGTATTCCTTCATATGTTATGGCTCTGAGTGAAACAAAACTAAAGGGTAAGGGGAAGAATGTTTTGCATAAGTCTTGGTTAAAGTCAGGGGTCAGTGCCAGGGCAAATGCTAAGGAAGGGGTAACACTATTTCTGAAGCAGGAGTTGTGAGAATGTGTGAAAAAAGGTAAGGGTGTGAATTGCAGACTGATGTGGGTAAAAATGAAAGAGGATTATGAAATAATGATGATTGTTAATGCTTAGGCACATGGCCACATGAAGGATGATGAAGAGAGGTAAGTGTTTTAAGAGTACCTGAACAAGAGAGTCAGTAGTTTTAATGCAAGAGATCAGCTATCAGTGATGGGTCAGTGATTTAAATACAGAGGTGAATAATGTGTCAAGTCAGGATATAACTGAGGAATGGGGTTTTCAGTAAGATGAATAGATATAGCTTATATTTCCCCTCACTAATACACCAAAGAGCATCTTACCTTAGCTTATATTTCCCCTCACTAATACACCAAAGAGCATCTTACCTTAAGTTCAATCAATCAAGGGTTCCTTAATCATGGGAAGAACAGCTTAAGATGTCAATGATGGAGAAAAATTTAATCATCTTGAAACTAAAAGATATTCCCCGAATAATAAACTTGGTGGATGTAGGGAGGCTAACCAACCAGAAATAACACTCGCATCAGAAATGCATTCTGGGTGGCTTTCTTTATTATTGTTTTATTTTCAAATCAGGAGAGTACAAACAGCATGCCAGGGGATGAAGGTGAAAGTGACAAGTTTATATGCATATATTAGATAAAGAAATGGAAACATATTGCTACTCAAAGCATTATTTTCTTGCTATTTGCTAAGGTAAACCACAGCAAGACAGTGGGAGAAAACATAGTGACCAATTAGGGCTCCTAAGCTAATCTGTTCTAATTTTTTGTTATCTATCTATATCTCTGATGCCTGTTCCCTTCAGGAACTCCCTCAAGGAGGTGGCCATGGCAATAGTCTCCATAACTAGTGAACTCTAGTGATGCTCCTTGCCTCACCCTTAACAGGCCACTGACAAAGGGCCAGTCTAGTGCAGCGGTTACAGCAGCTCCTATCTAATGTTCCTACCAACTACTACTACCTAATTTTCCTACCTACTACTTCTACCTAATGTTTCTACCTAACAGTCCTACCTAAATGTTCCTACCATCTATTTCTATCTATTGCTCCTACCATTTTGCCAAAAGGCAGGTCTAGCACACAGCACTCACAACAGGAAATTTAGAATTATGAAGAATAAGTTGAGTGAGTTAAGTATTGTCAAGAGTTGTGAGTGACAAGGAGAGATATTCTGTATGTTTGTGGACAGAATGCCAGCAGTCCACATTATTAATGCTAAATATATCATCCAACTTTCCTTCTTGTGTTTCAAACATAGGGCTAATGGACAAATCAAAACTAAAAGAGAAATGATAAAGAAATGAAGTATGGTAATGATAACAGAAGTGTGTCTAGAAATATGTAATGAGAAAAATAAATAGATATGCAGTATGAATTAGATCTAAGAATATGAGATGGATACATCAAATGCAATTAAACTTTTTAACTTTTCAGACATATAGCTGAAAATGCACTTAAGCAACAGAGTGAAATTTTACCATATACTGCTTGTCATTCATGCAGTGCGTCAGATTACACTCACGGATTTCATATCGAAGGCAGGTGATCCCCCAGGCTTCAGACGCCTTGTTAATGACTTCAACAATATTCATGTTCAGGTTTTCTCTCTCACGGAATACATAATCCAAAGAGATTTTTCCAAGTTCAGACCTAAAAGTATAAAATACTTAATACTTATAATTAAAATATTTAAAGAAATAAGCACAAAATACAGTATAAATGTTCTCTTCATATCATGTAAAACCTGGGGCATATTCTGACAATCTGAATTAAACATGAGCTATAGAAGTTATGCATGAATTTCCAATCAACAAAGAAACATGGCTCTGGATCCATAAAGAGTTTCAATTTGTATTGTGTATTACAAATTGATTAAGTAAAGTATCATTATTATTAAAAGATAGTATGGTACTTCAGCTCATAGTAAGCCATTACCCATACTTCTAAAATAGCTTTAACCCCATGAACAACAAAGAGCTTTGCCCATAAGAGCATGATATGGCCACAAGGTGATGATGAAGGGAGAGTAGTATTCAAGTGAGGATAGTGACAAACAAAGGTGGTGATAAAAGAAGGGTAGTGAATGAGTGAGGGTGGTGATAGAGCTAGGGAGGTGATGTTATCATTGTCTAAAAATGTAGAAACAACCAGCAAATGTTATCTCAAGTTACAGCACTGAAACAAATTGTTTGTAGATGACAAACAACAGACAATGACGTTAACGTTCCCATACCATAACATGACTCCAGAATTTTTGTGGCTGTATAAAATACATGAATTACTACCCTCTCACAAAATACCTGGATGTTTCATCAATTCACATCAAACAAATATTTTTCAAAATATTCCTTGTGCTGTGGCAAGAATGAACATGTCATGTTTTAAGTGAAAAAGATTACCTTATGCCAACCACATTCCTATTACCATATGTAACTTAAGGACCCCTTTTACAGGGCTCTGCAGCTTCAGGGCTGGGACTGCACTCCACTCAGAAACAGGGAAATGATATATTCCTTTAGAGTGAGGACTTTGTTGATAAGACTGAATTCTCTTCTATCCACTGGTGATGATACAGCCATGTCATAGGTGACTTCTCACTCATGGTGTAACCAGCAAGCTGTGGCCAGTAATACCATATTCTAAACACAACAGAGTCCCAGTAAAATGCAGCTCAGTAAAATTAATTCAATATAGCACAGGTATATAAATTACTCCCATTTTTCCATTATAACATGAGATGTTGCAGCGCAACATGAGTCCAGCTGGCCATACACCACCTGATGACAATGATGTGAACGCCATGCTGCCCACTGGACCAGTTCTCAGCTAGCATTCATAGAGTAAGGATGTATCGTTTGCCACTCATATTTTTTACATTTCTACCTGGGCATCCAGCAAATACTCCTACAATGAGTGGGCCTGTTCAGGATACTGAGTGAACTTTAGCATGGGTCTAGACCTTCAAAAATTGCTCGTCATTATGGCATTAATGAGAGTCACATCTGCAACCTTAAGAAAAATGAATATATCAGGAAATTCTTTCATCAGCCACCTATTTTGAAGATGGTTTTGCATCTAAGGACACCAACATATTTGAAGACTGAGGATGCTCCTCTATTTAACTTTTAAAATCAACTCAAAAATGTTCTCTCTACCCAAATAGTTTGGAAATTTCAAGATTTTTGGAAATTGGTTTTTCTTCTTAAAATATTGGAAATTATGTAAATAAAATGCAGAAAGCAAAATTAGGGGTAAGTTTGGCTCATGCTCAACCACATAATTACATGAATAAGTAATACATTATCATTCACCACATTCTGCTAAATAGCCATGCTCAAAATTTCTAGATATAAACTTGCCACAAAGTAAACATTGCTTTTTAGCTGTTTTGTACGACTTTACATGAAATTTGTTCTTTTCACCTACATATTGCATACTGAGTTTTTCAGTATCATGATTTATACAAAATTACCATGTTCACAGAACTGAAAGAAATAGTTCTGGACTGAAATGGCATGTGAAGCATCTGTGGAAAACCATGGAAAGGTCTATGGGGCCTGGTTGTGTATAGGGAGCTGTGGTTTCAGTGCATCATACATGACAGCTAGAGAAGGATGTGAAAGGATGTGGCCTTTCTTAATCTGTTCCTGGCACTATCTTTCTAATGCAGGAAATGGCAATCAAGTATGGAAAAATGTGAGTGCTGAGAAATATTATGTAATGTGCGAATGGCATCATCTGAGAAAGATCACAAGAGTGCATGTGTTGGCTTAACAGCCAGCCAGGCAAGCAATTCCAAACCAATCTTCTCTGTTTAGTCTAATTTATTGTGCTTCCCAGTTTTATCAACATATTTCATTTTAAGGGAAGTAAAATGAACATTAATATAAAAAAATATTATTTATTACTTCACTAAAAGAGCGTGGTAAATAATGAATGAAGTTCAATACGATTGTGAGAAACTGTAGATGGTGGTGACTGAGTTTGGAAGTGTGAAGGGAGGAAGCTGAGAGTAAATGTGAATAAAAGCAAGGTTATTAGGTTTGGCAGGGTAAAGGGAAAGGTTAGTTGGGGTGTGATTTTAAATGGAGGTAATCTGGAGGAAGTGAAGTGTTTAAGTTACCTGGGAGTGGACATGATGGCAACTGGAACTATGGATGGGATGTCACTATGGTTGATTAATTTGTTTATGAAAGGGGTTGTGAAGGAGATAAAGGCAAGTGTCTTCAGGAGCGGGGTGAATATGCAGTCTGTTGGGGATGAGGGCCTACAAAGTGAGTCAGTTGTTGTGCAATGATTATACAGCACTTGTGGCTGATTCAAGTGAGAAACTTATGTTGCAGACTGAGTTGGGAACAGAGTGTGAAAGGAGAAAGTTGAGAGCAAATGTGAATAAAAGCAAAGTTATTGAATTCAGCAGGGTTGAGGGACAAATTAGATGGGGTGTAAGCTTGAATTGAGAAAAATTGGAGGGAGTGAAGTGTTTTAGAAATCTGGGAGTGGACTTGGCAGCGAATGGAACAAGGGAAGCAGAAGTTAGTCACAGGGTGGGGGAGGAGGCAAATGTTCTGGGAACGAAGTAGAATGTGTGGATAGAGAGGAGGGCAAAAATGGGTATGTTTAAAGGAATAGTAGTTCCAACAATATCATATGGTTGTGAGGCACGGGCTATAGATAGGGTTGTGCAGAGGAGGATGGATGTGTTGGAAATGAAATGTTTGAGGACAATATGTGGTGTCAGGTGGTTTGATTGAGTAAGTAATGAAAGGGTAACAGAGATGAGTGGAAATAAAAAGAGTCTGGTTGAGAAAGCAGAAAGTGTGTTGAAATAGTCTGGACATATGGAGAGAATGAGTGAGGAAAAGTTGACAAAGGGGATATATGTGTCAGAAGTGGAGGGAACAAGAACTGGGAGACCAAACTGGAGATGAAGGATGGAGTGAAAAAGAGTTTGAGTGATTGGGGCCTGAATATGCAGAAGGGGGAAAAGCATGCATGGAACAGATTGAATTATAGCAATGTGGGTGAAAAGCATGCATGGAATAGATTGAATTATAGCAATGTGGCATACTGGGGTACATGTGCTGTCAATGGACTAAAGCAGGGCATGTGAAACATCAGGGGTGAACCATGGGTTGGTTTGGGGGGCCTGAACATGCAGGAGGGTGAAAGGCATGCACGGAATAAAGTGAAATGGAATGATGCGGTATACTGGGGTTGACGTATTGTCAATGGACTGAACAAGGGCACGTGAAACATCTGGGGTAAACCATGGAAAGGTCTGTGGGGCCTGGATGTGGATAGGAAGCTGTGGTTTTGGTGCACTACACATGACAGCTAGAGACTGAGTGTGAGCAAATGTGGACTTTTTCATCTTTTCTGGCACTACCTCGCTGACACAGGAGATGGTGATGCTATTTCCTGTGGGGCGGGGTGGCATCGGGAATGGATGTAGGCGTGCAAGTAAGAATATGTACATGTGTATATGTGTATATGCATGTGTATGTAATTATATTTATATATGTATGTTGGTATGTACATGTATGTATTGTGCATACATATGCACAATACATACATATACATCTTAAGTAATTCATGAAACTTTCTGATTTGTTTTCATCCTTCGGCATATGGTATTTCACTAATATACCGAGGTTTTATGAACTCCTCTTTTGCAAAATGTTGGGGTTAAATGTAAGGAACCTTGGCTCATAAAGATGGGTTAAATGAGGAGATTTTATGCATCACCTTCTGATATGAAGTCAAATTTGTCCTCTCATTCAGATATATATCTTGGTACTAATCTATCAAAAGAGTTCCTATTGCCCTTCTGGAAGATCTTCCTTTATGTTCAAATACCCTATATGAATAATGATAAGGTAAATGGAATGGAGCAGTTTAGTTCTAAGACAATTGTTTTCGGAATATGCAACGATCAGACAATTTTCTTCAAGCTCACCCTATTCTTACTCTTTTCTCTCCTTTACAAACATTTTGAAAATTGTTTGCAGTGAAAGACTCAGGTCTGGAACAGGAAAAGTGTATATGCAGTAAAACTGCAATCATTGCGCACACTTCTGGGAAAGCATTCTAACCTTTTAAATCTACACAAGCTTTGGCCCTCAGTAGAATATAAGCTCTAGATCTATTTAATGATAAACATACACAATAAAGAAACAAAATCATTCTCAGTCAAACAGGCTTTTTATATTTTCTTTGTAAGTTTGTAGTGAATACCTGTTTAACATTTTTAAGTTCGTTTACTGAAGCATGCATTTAAAATAATCATAATATAATGCAATACACTTTTTGGTGTATCACTGTGTTCTTACTGCACATCATCTCTAAATATCTGCTAAAAGAAACTGGCATCACTACTTTTTACCAGCCAAGGAAGCTGGTGCTGAGGACCAAATAAAGACTAAATTTATTCCACATAAACTGTGCTTGCTTAAAAGCACTTGATCCAGCAAAATGGAATAAAAATTTTACTGAGCTAAGGGGTAACAATTCTACTCCTAAAACTCTTATAATAAAAAATTACATATGTAATGGCTATTATAGTACATAATAAACTTACCTCATGGTTGTCTGCGCAAGCTGTGTTATGGCAAACTCTGGGTCTTCCACTCCATAGCTTGCTCGGTATGGGTCAAGGATTCGCAGGTACAGAACACCATCAATACTCAAGGTCACATTATCTAAATAAAAATGAATGGACTGGTTGAAAAGCACAAACCAAAATGTAAATAACTAACAAAACATTTACCAGCATATAAATCTATAAAAAGTTTTCTTGCACAACAATTCTTATTAAATGAGGTACACCATTTCAATAAATGGTAATCATGAAGCAGCAGTACAGTATGTGGGAAAATGTAAGATACAGGTGGCAACTGAAATATGCATATAGGTTTATAAGTATGAGCATCCACACCTTATCATTAGGCATTTACTAGTTCTCTTCATATTTTACTGTTTTGATAACATATTTTTATCCTCAAATTGTGAATCATCTTTGAGGATTCTGTGCAAAATATCCGTTTAGTAAACATTTTTCATGCTAATGGCATAACTGAATAAACAGAAATTAGAAATTTTCATTAAAAAAAACACATGCTGTAATGATAATAGTGTTTTCCAACCACACATGCAACATCAAAATGAAAGTAAGAGAAATATTGTTGAATTTCACAGGCAGAAACTTCAGTTTTTTCTCAGAGAAGAATTCAGAGAAAGTAGAACTAATGAACAAGTTCACTGCTTCTACCTAATGCTCCTGTCTAATGATCCTACCTACTCCTTTCATCTATTACTCCTACCATTTTGCCAAAATGCAGGGCTAGCACACAGTGCTCGCCACAGGAAAATTTGGAGTTAAGAAATGAGTCGTATGAGTTCATTGTTTTCAAGTGTTAAGTGTAATGAGGAGAGATTTTACATTCTTGGACACAATACCAACAGTCCAGATGTGGGTAGTCAAAAAGAAAAGAGTGCTCTCTGGGTCAAAGGAGTGCAATTTGAGAACCATTCAAGTGCTGGCTCACAATATTGTTGTCACTCATAGCAGGTAGGAACATTAGCTGGGAGCAGTAGGTAGAAGTAGCAGGCTGAAACATTAGGTAGGAGTTTTAGGTAGAAATAGCTGGTAGTAACATTAAGCAGGAGCCTCTGAAAACACTGCACTACAGCTGCCCTCTGCCAGTGGCCTGTTATGGGTGAGGGAATAAAGACTAAGAAGTAGCACTAGACTTCACTAGTTATGGAGACTTTTTTGCTGTGGCCAACCCATTGAGGGAGTTCCCAAAAGGAACAGGCACCAGAGATATAGAGAGATTGAAAGATAGTTCACTGCAAGCATATGTGACTGCACATGAACTGTAAATGCATAAAAAAAAGGGGAAACAAGGTGCAGTATAACACTGTTGCCCTGCAATTAATGAAAGTGATAGGGTTGGTTAGGATGCTGCTTGTTTTAGTTTAAAAGTCAAGTCATTGGCTTGTGAGTACCTTCTTAAAGGCAGTCTCCTTACCTGTAGGTGTCATACCACAAGTAAGAGGAACCACATAAAGGATAGATTTTAGCTTTAATATACAAACAACACACTTTATTACATGATTAAAATTATACTAAAAAGTAAATACCTGATGTAATAGCTGCTTGCTTTGGTACATCAATTGCTATTTCCTTCAAACTTTGTACATATTTGACTTTATCCAATACAGGAATCAGTAAGTTGATACCTGGCTCTAACACTCTATGGAATTTGCCCATCCGCTCAACTATCCATGCCTGTGAAGGACAAGAAATTATGCTCATTTGTAATAGCATGCTAAATACATATTCTTGACATGACATTACACAGGTATTTTGGAATTATGTAACAAATACTATTCATACACATGAAAAAGAAAAACTAAACATATCAAAGAAAACTGGCAAATAGAGTTTTGTAATGATTATGCATATGCATACTAACTCAAAAGTTCCTGCCCTAGGATTCCTTTCTATCTTGACTAGGACATACATACATGTACATACAAACATACATAAATATAAAGAGGGTGAAAGGTGTGCAGAGAATTGAGTGAAATGGAATGATGTGGTATACTGGGGTCCACTTGCTATCAATAGACTGAACCAGGGCATGTGAAGCATCTGGGATAAACCATGGAAAGGTCTGTGGGGCCTGGATGTGGATATGGAGCTACAGTTTCACTGCATTACACATGACAGCTAGAGACTGAGTGTGAGCTGGCGCAGGGGATGGCGATGCTATTTCCTGTGGGGCGGGGTGGCATCAGGAATGGATGGGGGCGAGCAAGGGTGAATGTGTACATGTTTATATATGTATATACATGTGTATGTGTATGTATTTATGTATGTATATGTTGGTATGTATATGTATGTACTATGCATATATGTGCATGTATGTAT
>JAYMFT010389999.1:0-19780 GCA_038088735.1 Panulirus argus
TGGAACTCTCTACCTTCTCATGTCTTTCCCAATAACTATGACCTGGCTCATTTCAAGAGACATGTTTTTCACTTTCTAAAAAATTTGTAAATACTTTCCCCGTCTGTTTTTCCCCCTTTCTCAATTCTCTCTATATTTCAGTAAGGGCCCGGCCTTGATGTGGACTTTGTCCGTGACTGGAGCCTTCAACATTAAAAAAAACTAAATTGATTCCATCCTTGTGTAACAAACGATATGCGGGAAGACTACGAGAATTAAACTAGTTCTCTCTAAGCAAGAGACACCTCCGAAGCAAAATTAATAGAATGTTTGAAAATACTTAAAGGATTCAACATCGATACTGAAAATTTCTTTACAGTAGCGCCATCACAACCATAGAGAGTTATGGTCTAAAACTTAGAGGTCACCTAGTTAATCTGGACTGTAAGATATGTTTCTTTACCAACGACATTTCTGATGCGTGGAAAAAGCTCCCAAAACATGTCTTTCAGAGCAAAATTCTTATTATCTTCAAAATTAGGCTTCATTATCACTTGTCACACTCTGATACTGAATGATTCATTCAATCAGTCATCATAACCTAGTGGTACATCATGCTACCTTCTCAACAATCGATCTCTCCCTGGCCATTATGAGGTAACATACTTACATTGATTAAACCGTGTCATCTGCTTTGAAAGAGTAAGAATACTTGTATCTTCAACATCAAAAATGATATAAGAATGGTAAGCAGAGAGGCTCAAGTTTATCCATACCATGTCTTCATAACGGAACGTGAAGGGATACATGCCGTTGGTGATGGGATGTACTCGTATGATATATTCATGTTCATTCTAACTTATGACTTTCCCATAAAAAATTCCTTCATGCATATTAATCCTGCAAGGTATTTTCATCTACCTGTTTTTCGTCCGGTCTGTTACCAGAGGGAGTGAAGGGTGGGGAAAGAGCCTTTGCTTTGTCTTTCTTTTTTTCTTCAATTGCTTTTAGGGGAATGTATTTTTTCATTTTTTTTCTTTTTTATGTTCTGTTAAGGCCAGACCACCTCGCTTGGACCTTGGGCTGTATGTTCTGTGTTTCTATATCTCTCTCTCTCTCTCTCTCTCTCTCTCTCTCTCTCTCTCTCTCTCTCTCTCTCTCTCTCTCTCACTGAAATATCTGCATGAAAAATTTTTCGAGTGTAAGGTAAAACTGCAACAAAGTCAGGCGCAAATATTCCTCTTTCCCAAGAGCCATTAAACTTTTCAATAAAAACTTTCATACACCATCAAGTAAAACGAAACAAATTTAGGTAGAATGAAAATACAAAACCGTGCAAAAGTCTGACAAAATTCGACCATTACAGTTAGTCCACATCATCAGAACTCAATACAACGCTTCACATGACACTTAGTTCATGTAAATAAAACGTGTAAATACTGGAAATCTTGATAATGAAAATTAAACCCTACACATTAAAGACCAACCTATCCAGACAGAGGCGAAAATCAACCCCTCCACCAACAGGCAACCCTTCCAGCAACAGGGGACAGACAGTCCCTCCATAAACAGGCGACGACTGACCCCTCCAACAACAGGACACAGACGACCCTCCCAGCAACAGGCGACGCCAAGCCCGTACAACAACTGGCGACGGCCAGCCCCTCCAGTAACAGACGACGGCTAACCCCTCCAGAAACAGGACACAGCCAAACTCTTTAGCAACATGCGACGCCCAACCCTTCCATAAACAGTCAACGGCAAATCCTACCAGCAACAGTCAATGGCAAACCCCGCCAGCAACAGGCGACGGCCAACCCCACCATCAGCAGTCGATAGTGAACCCCACAACAACAGGCGACGGTCTATCCCACCGGTAACAAGCAACAGACAACCTCAACAACAACAGGCGACAAACAACCCCATCAGCAACAGGCTACGGCCAAACCTATCAGAAACAGGCGATGGACAACCAACCCCCCCCCACCACCACTACCACCACCACCACCAACCACAAGTGACGGCCGACCCCTCTTGCCAAACGCAACGGCCAACCTCTGCAGCCACAGACGACGGCCAACTCCATCATCCTTATGCGAAAACCGCGAAAAACACCAACTGGAAATAAATGAACGCAACAGATACTAATGGTAATCATTTTAATAAATATCATAATTATAATGATAAATAAGCTAATTTCATAATTCAGTCCTGGAACGGTTAAACATTAATCCCTTGAGCGGTTCATTGCGACATTGACAGGGCAGGAACTGACTGGTATCACCTGGACAAACACCACATTACTCTGGCAGTACAGGAACTAAACGGTGGTATCATTAGAACCAGTTCCACACTACTTTGGAAGGACCTACTTCCTCACAAGGCGCTGGGAACATCACTGCAGTATTCCCAACCACGAATCACACATTTACCACATGTGAAGTAATCACAGTGTTACCAAACAAGCAACCTTGACCCGAGCTGCTTCTCATCCTCTAGAGAAACTCCTTCGGGCCAGGGAGAGGAGCTTGGAGGTAGTGAGGCAAATCCTCCTGAGGCAGAGGATTGCTTAGGCCGGAGCATTACCTTTAAGTATTACAACCCTGGTATACCTGCAGTGCCTAATTTCCCAGCTACTCTTGACGGCTAGCGTTCATAAGTCTTGTCATAGCCAAAGAGACCGAGCCGGATTACACATGCTGTTACTTTTACATAATTTATTCACGCATTTTAATGGTTATCTTAACATGAAATGACCCTGAGCTATGAACTTTACTAGATGTGTTCGTTTTATTTTTCTCTATGATCTTCAACCTGAGGCAGGACGTGTGGACTTACCAAACATGGCACTATTGGTGTAATGCACTTCATGGAACTACATTGCACTCGTATAGATCCATGGCAACAGGTCTGATGATGCTGTCACATGTTCATGTCCGCCTAATTGATGGCATTTGGCAGTTACCATCAGCGAATCCCTTGCATCAACTTCTTAACTTGCTTTAGAATCTGGAGCTGACTTGGCCAATCTCTCTTCAACGAAGAATCAGAAAGTCATGTCCTCAACCAGTCTTAAGTGACAGTAATCGAGGTCTGTGATTGGATCATATTAGTCCTTTTGGTAGTTCGAGATGAAGAAATTACAGATCAATGCCACAGAGAGCACATAACTCACAGCGGTTAATGTGTGTTGTCAGAGCGACAGAAGGCAGCCAATCCCTGCAAAGGCGTCGCTCTCGCAAAAGTGAGGCGGTGTGAGGGAACTGAGGTCGGGGCGTTGGGATCAGGGGACTGAGGTGAGGGTGCTGAGTTCTGCGAACTGGACTCAGGGTAATGGTGTCACTCGCTGGCTGCCTCAGTATAATTGGATGCCTCACTTTCACCAGCTGTTTCTCTCCACCTAGCTTCCTCATATTCAACAGCTGTCTCTATCCCACTAGCTACCTCCTATTCATTGGATGCCTCACTCTCACCAACTACCTCACTTTCGCTGGATGCCCCACTATCACTAGCTGCCTCACTTTGACTAGCTGCCTAACTTTCACTGGCTGTCTCATTCTCACCTACTGCCTCACGCTCATTGACTGTCTCTTTCCTACTAGCTGTCTCACTTTCACTGGATGCCTTACACTCTCTAACCACCTCACTCTCACTAGATACCTCTTTCCACTAGTTGTCTCACACCTCACTGGTTGTCTCTCCCACTCTGCCTCACTCACTGGAAGCCCCATTCTCAGTGACTGCCTCACTCTTATTAGCCGCCTCACTCTCACTAGCTGTCTAACTCTAACTGGTTGCCCCATATTCATTGGCTGCCTTATTCTCCCTGGGTGCCTCACTCTCACTAGCTACCTTCTCTCTCTCGCTGACTGTCTCACTCACTCTCACTGGCTGCCTTGATCTCAGTCTCATTGGTTGTCTCACTTTTATTCTCCCTGGCTCCCTCACTTTCACTTTCATTGGATGCCTCAGTTTCATTCTTACTGGCTGCCTCACTCACTCTCACTGGCTGCCTCACTCCCAGTGGCTGCATCATGCTTATTCTCAGTGCCTGCCTCACTCTGATTGGCTGCCTTACCCTGACTGGTTGCCTCACTCTCATTAGCTACCTCAGTCACATTCTCATCGCCTGCCTCACTTTCACAAGCAGATGATCCACTCTCACTGGATGCCTCACTCTCATTAACTGTCTTACTTTCACTGACTGCTTCACTCTCACTAGTTATTTCTTTCGTTGGCTCTCTCTCTTGACGGATTGCTTCACTCACTCTCATTATCTGCCTCACTTTCATCGACTATCGCACTCTCAGTGTGGCTGGATCACTCTTATTCTCTTTGGTTTCCTTACTGTTATTCCCCGTAGCTGCCTCACATCCACTCTCAATAGCTTCATCACTCTCACCAGTTACTTCATTCCCGCTGACTACCTCATTCACTCACTGGTTTTTACATTCTCGATGACTGCCTCATCCTCAATGGTTGCTTCACACTCATTGGTTGCCTCACTCTCTCTCTCTCACTGGCTGCCTCACTTTCAATCGCAGTGGTTGTCTTATACGCACTTTCACTGGCTGCTTCACTCTCACTGGCTGCATCATTAACTGTAAAAAGGTTAAGAACTTTCTTTGCTTTAAACAAGATTCCGCAGTAATCAAACAAGCTTTGGTGACGACATCATATGACTTCCTGGAACACCGTAAAAGAAAAAATAACTGGAAAATTGACTGATACCTTTCTGGAACATCAACAAATATGTTCTAAAACACAAATATATGTCAAGCACCGTCAGTTTATCCCCTGAAACACAGCACACAGCACTTAAAACAGAGACAACACCATCAACCAGAATCCTCAAGCTGCCAGAATACCTCCACACTGTACCTAGAACAGTCAAAACACCACAACAAAGCTCCTGGAACAGAAAACATCGCCTCACAGAACATGAAACAGCCAGCGCTCCGAAACACCTACCTGAAGCACCCAAAGCACAACAAAACAGAGTCTGAAACAGCCAAAACACCACAAGACCTAATCTGGAACAGCCACAACACCACCACACACCACCCTGGATCAGCCAACACAACCATCATGAACACTAGTGAACAGACCGTAAACAGCTTCTCTAGGGACTGTTCCATGAGCTGTAGAAACATCAAGAAACAGTTTTGTCGGGTGTTATCAGATACCTTCTGAAACTCTAGATATCATAAGGGTTTGATATCTAGAGAAGGAGGGTAATCTAAACCTGGGCCTCAGGGGTCAGGCGCGTTATTCTACTGCAGATGGCTACACACGTAAAGGTGTGTGTGTGTGTGTAAGTGTCTTTCTATAATGACCTACTTGTACTGTTCGGGAAGCGAGTTTTAAACTTATAGGGCCTCATTTTTCGAACTTTATCCACCATCATAAGACTTTCCAAACTTCTGTGTGGTGTCCGCATTTACTATATCCTCATTAGATCTACTCCATTTATCCATCTCTTTTATATAATCAAGGAACTTCTTTATATCTTTCTTTTTTAAAACAAGTTTCTTGCTTAATCTAATATTATATCTTCTTATCACTCTACCCCAACATTTTTAGGTCCACGTCATCAATCTTTTTTTAAAAACTCTAATCAAAATTGTGATCAGGTCACTCACTCTTCTTTCTTCCATGATGAGCAAATTGAAGGCTTCTAAACTTTCGCTCTATCTCAACTTTCTTAATTCTGGTGCAATCTTTCTTGACATCCTCTGGACCTTCTGTAATGGTTCTTTGTGCTTCTTTAGATGTGTTCACCAAATCTCAGATGCTTGTTCTAGTTTTAGTCTTATCTTGGACGTGAACAGCTTTCTGAATATTTCCGTATCCATGAACTTAAATACAGTTCTGATATATGTCAGCACACAATTTGTCTTCTTAACAACTCCCCTAAGGCGGGTCTCTGGCAACGATGTGGACTCCTAAGTCTTTTTCACGCAGATTCCTGCAACTTATTCTTTGATTGATGATATTCATAACCATGCCTTCCTTCTCTATAACCTATCCTAATCATTTTTCATTAACTCGGGTTAAACTCCATCAACCATGGACCAGAACAACTTTGAAGTCTGTCTAGGTAATCTTGGAGTTTATGCTCTCGTCTTCGCATTTCACTTCTTTCACGACCTTGCCTCATATATGAATATATTCAGGCAAGTCAGTCACATATATAAAGAGGAACAGAGGTCCCAGAACAGAAGCCCCCGTCATTTCAGTCGTGACCTTAACTTATTTCGAGAAGGCTCCTCTGACATCCGCGATAATCTTCTATCCATTGAAGGAATCTCCCCCTTTTATCTTGCCTGGTGATCCAGGTTCTTAATCAGCCTCCTATACAGTTCAGTCTCACCTGCTTTCTGGCAGTCCAGATAGAAATAATCCACTCAGACTTCTTTCTAGTCCAGCACTGTGTTCACTCTTTCGCAGAAGTATGAGGTTCATAGCACTAGACCTTTTACTGTAACCGTATTGTCTCTCACAAAGGTAAGTCATCTACACTTGCTGACTCATTATCTTTTGTAGTACCTTATAGACCACTTTCGACAGTGAGACCTGCCTGAGTCCAATGCCTCTTTCAGGTCTTCTCTTTAAAGATATCGATGTCGTTTGCTTCTTTCTTTTCCTTTGGAAACTTTGACTCTCTCGAGTGACGTCGTGAACAGTATATTTCAAGAGGTTTCTCAAGCGTGTCTACATACATCTTCAGAGCATATGGTCAAATTTCATCATGACCAAGAACATTGTTTGGGTGAAAACCCCTGTGTATTCTTTTAATATTTTTTTCTATTTTTCTTAGATATCTAAACGCTTTCTAAGACCTTTCCATTCCATCTTATTGGTGCCGGGGCTTTAGCGTCTCCCACTGTGAAAACACTTTTAGATTTTTTATTCAATTCCTCACATATCTATACATCTTCCTCTGCAACATTTCCCTTGTTCTTCAAAATTTTACCTTGCAAATGGTACCTGGCTAGAGCGCTGCATATATCTTCGTCACAACACATCTCCAAGCTCCTTTGCTCTTATATGTTTTGCTGAGCCATTTCTTCCTGGTTCCTGGCTACTGAACTCTAATTGCCAGTTTATGATATGTTCCCTCAAAGCTTTTTCTCTTATCACTTCCTCATTCACCATGTTATCAAGCTGAAGCATTACACGGTCACCTTTTCCATCAGCCCCTCTCACCCTAGTATTTCTACTGACATGCTGGTAAAGGAAATTTTCCAGTACACAGTCTAGGACAAGGGTTCTTAACTTATGATTCATAGAAGGAGGGAAATCAATCAATCACTCAATCATTCAATCGATGAACAAATAAATAGATAGGTAAGATAAGCACTATCTCTAGTTGGGGGTTTGGGTGATATCATTTGTTCTTGACTGTGATATCCGACATGATACGATACTGGATATATGCTGAAGGTGGTCCACAGACATACCGGGTGTCTCTATGTGGTCCACATATATAAAAAGGTGAAGAAACCATTGTCTGAATTAGTGTGTCCATGACTCCCATTCATCATGAAAATTAAAATGCTCGCAATATGTATCATTATAACTGAAATCCCCCATTATCATTACTTTACAGTCTCTGGAAAATTCATGTTTTACTTCATGTACCATTCTGGTTGATCTGTCTTTGCTATTATTGCATAATAATTCTGGAGTGTTAAAATTCTTTCAAGGATTATATAATATCAAACACCACCATCAAGTTATTTTCTACAGTTACCCTTCCCTTTTATGTACTGTCATTCTACCATTTCCTGAAAGTTAGGTCTATCGCTTATTAGGATGGTAAATTCTCCTCCTCCTTTGTCTTCTTTTTCCATCCTTACCATCATCTAACCCAATGGACAAAATAGGTGAGATCTTATCTCTTTAGTAAGGTTTGTTTCCACAGCTCCACTAGTATCTGGTGCATATTCCCTTACATGATCCTTAAATTCCAGCTCCTTACCATCAAGTACTAATCCAAATACATTTACATAAAATGCTTTCAGTCTGGCATCGCCATTATCTAACATTCCTGGCCTCTCTCCGGTATTGGTGGGGGCTTCTCCATCTTTTTGCCTTGTTTGATGTCTCCAGCTTTTTTTTTTATGTTTTGTTTTTCTTCCTTTCTTCCCTCCATCTATTACGTGCTTTAATTTTTCTAACCTATCTAAAGTACCTCCTGGCTAATTGACTGCAAATCAAGCGTAACCTTAATTGGTCGTGCCCTTAAGTCTTGACTGGAACCAATTCTTCCCCTTTCTTTTATCACAGAAATTGCTATGTCATTGCCATAACCTCCAGTCATTTTCAAATGAGCATCTTTTCTTTCCTTTCCCTTTCGTCTGTACCTTCCAGTCCAAAAATAATCAGTGATTTAGGTCTATCAACCTCCTGCTTTACTCTCCTTTCTAATTTTGGTGCCATCCACACTTCAGGTAGATCTTTCAGTGTCGAATTGTCAACATTCGTGTCTCTGACTTGGATATATCCCTTTAGCCCTGATCCTGTATACTCTGTACTTTCCTAATCCTTTCATCATCCAGGCCATAATCTTTCTTGATTATTCCACCTCTACCAGTGACGTTGTCCTTTCTAATTCTATATTCAGTTTTGCGTACTTATGTCCGTATGTTCTCAGGTTTCTATTCTACAGCATCAGTCTTCCTTCTGCGTCTATCGATCAACCTCCAAGATTGCTCCTGTTCTCCCTCCCTTCCTACTATTTCCCGTACATTTTCTATGCGTTACAGACTCTACTGTGGACGATAAGCCTCCAAGCAATGTTAAGCGTCTCAAACTGTTCCAAAATTAACAGCAGTAACATTAACATAGCCTATTGACACAAATAACATATATCTGGAAAAAAATCATCTACTTATAGTTACACTTATTTAGAGTAATTCTTAGATTCTTGCTTGCTCTCTCCATGACAGCCACTTTCTTTCACCGTTTGGGTATACCTTAAACAAACAATGTTTGAAGATTTTGATTTGTTGAAGATGACAGAACTCCTGGACGTTCGATCTGAAGTCTGAGATCCTACACTCCCAGCTGCTATCGGACTCCTAGTAACTACCACAATCAAACTTTATATCCATGAGATATATCAGCAGGGGCCTTCTCATACAACTACCCCCCCCCCCTCCTTACCTGTAAATTATATCCCTATGAACTGTGAACCCTCTAAAATCTTAAGAAATAAGCTTGCAGCCAAGGGAGCTCTGCTCTCATCAGGTTAATACCGAGCCGAATGTGTGTGTGTGTGTGTGTGTGTGTGTGTGTGTGTGTGTGTGTGTGTGTGGAGGAAGTGAAGCCTGTGTGTGGTGACTGGGGCTTCTACATGAATATTTGTAAATGCGGTACGAACAAATATTGTTCGTGTTTTGGAGAGGTGAAAACTACAAGTGTTGTGAAGGAGACGACTGTTTAGTAAGTACAAGAACTCGGGAAAGTCTTAAAAGATTGTAAAACAAGAGCAATTCCTAAGCGTGTTTATGAATATTCTGGGGGTTTCCATGCCTGGGTATACGTGGCTGAGGAGATGGGTGGAAGGTGAATGTTGCAAGTACGTCTGTGCATATAAAGTGGCTCCTTCTGAGTGGATGCCTGGGTTACTGTGCATGTATAAGCTACTTCTCTCTGGGTAGAGATGGACGTGAATGACTTCTCTTTAAGGTATGAGATTTATGCAAAGCACGGGCTATCTGTGTGATAACTGCCCAAGTGCTGATACTCATGGGTAAGCAGAGCGCAGGGAGACGCGAGGAAGACACAGAATAAAATTTCTGGGAAATTTTTTTCAACAGTAACACTCTGACGGACTGGCACCCACTCACACCACAACTCATTACTGAGGCACTCCTCTCCAGACAAGTGTATAAGACAAGAAAGACTTTTGCACACATTCCATTCACCAAAATGGGATAAGAAGTCTCCCTCACACTGACTCACCACTAGCGTACGCTGCAACATTACACGATTGTGTCCCTGTAATGCCCACTTAAGGCCTTCAGATCACATGTTTTATAAATTTTGTAAATACTTCCCTTTCCCATATACCCAGGCTATACAAAACCACGAACCTAATTCAAGTTAACAAATCATATAGTTTTACCTGTGGTACTACGTGATTTGACCTGTGTACTTGGTCTTGAGTCATATGTAGTTGTATCCATGAACCTTGTAATGGGTACATGGCAACTTCAGCCAACCTCAGTAATCACTCTTTTATTCATGTGTTATAATTCAACAAATCATTCATGTGTCTGCACCCTACCTCTGAGAAAGGCTCGCATCCCACCCTTGGAACTTGCCACATATTTACCAATATCTGTATAACTCAGTAAGCTGAAGTCGGTTGAGTTCTTGTAATGTTATGCCCATGCAGTAGCATGTGGGTTGGTAAAGAGAGTGGTTAATAAACTATGCAACTCGCAGTCACCTATATTAGATGAAAAGGTCCCCTCACACCTCACACTAACCAAGAAGAGATAAGAACGTTACCTCACACTTCCCACTAACCAAGATGAAATAAGAACGTTCCCTCACACCTCCTACTAACCAAGATAAGAACGTTCCCTCACACCTCCAACTAACTAAGATGAAATGAGAACGTTCCCTCACACCTTCCACTAACCAAGATGAGATAAAAACGCTCCCTCACACCTCCTACTAACTAAGATGAAATGATAACGTTCCCTCACACCTTCCACTAACCAAGATGAGATAAAAACGCTCCCGTACACCTCCTACTAACCAAGATGAAATGAGAACGTTCCCTCACACCTTCCACTAACCAAGATGAGATAAAAACGCTCCCTTACACCTCCTACTAACCAAGATGAAATGAGAACGTTCCCTCACACCTTCCACTAACCAAGATGAGATAAAAACGCCCCCTCACACCTCCTACTAGCCAAGATGAAATGATAACGTTCCCTCACACCTTCCACTAACCAAGATGAGATAAAAACGCCCCCTCACACCTCCTACTAGCCAAGATGAAATGAGAACGTTCCCTCACACCTTCCACTAACCAAGATGAGATAAAAACGCTCCCTCACACCTACTAACCAAGATGAAATGAGAACGTTCCCTCACACCTTCCACTAACCAAGATGAGATAAAAACTCTCCCTCACACCTCCTACTAACCATGATGAAATGAGAACGTTCCCTCACACTTTCCATTAACCAAGATGAGATAAAAACGCTCCCTCACACCTCCTACTAACCAAAATAAGAACGTTCCCTTTCACCTCCCAGAAACCAAGATCAGATAAAAACGTTCATATATTCCTCCCACTCACCAAAATAAGATAAGAATGTTTCCACGCTCGTCCCACTCACCAAGCTGAGGATGCAGCCAGAACACAGCTCTCCAACTGACTCTGGACTGTTACTTCCCCTTTGAGAGCTGAGGCACCGTATCCATGGCAACCATCCGTACCTGCAGGAGGGAGATATGATTAACATTTCATATCAAAAGATGTGAGGTGATGACGTGAAGCAGTAACTTAATGATACAGTGGTGGGGAGGGAGAAACTCTGAAGGGAATGGTGAAGAGGAAAGGTGAAGGGAATAATAGTACGGGACACTACATAGGTAATATATTGACGAGCCATGGTGAAGGAAACAAACTTATGGCACACTTGAGCAAAATCTTTTAAACTTAAAGCCGATCCATCTGCCATCATAATATCATTTAAGAAGAACTCGTTCCACACGATTCCACGGACAGGATCCCAAGATACTCTGATGATGATCTGGCTCAGCCCGGGTTGGGCTACGGACTCTCACGGGAATCTGCACCTCCTGCTGATACTGCACAGACATCCTGCAATACTGTGCACTTGACCTTTGTAAAATCAGCGGATCCAGAGAGACAAATCCGACCGAACATTACAAGATGTGTCCCAGATACTTAAGAAGTATCACAACTTTACCTATCGGAGATAGTTCACTTATCATATACCTTGTTATATAATCCAGTCACTGTTGCTCAGCCTTCGTAAGCATTTAGGTCACTACGTAACTTATTAAATTAAGTCCCTGGACCTGTTGTACACTCTGTATCCTATCTTGTGTCACCATCATCGGATGGGTCGGGGTGCTCAATAAATTCGTTGCCTCTAAGGCAAAAATCAAATAAGGCGACAACCATGGATGACAGACGTGGCAGAGGGAGACACACTGCCGGAAACCCAAGATGATAAGTGGTGTTGGTATTGGTGGCGAAGGCGATACCGATACCTATACGAGCTGGTGACGCAGAGGGCTTTCACTCTCCTGGATGTCTTGTTTATATCAACAAATATTCTGTGGCAAATAGCATCCTATCAATGACGACACCTTCCTCCAAGCCCCTTATCAGGCCGCCTCTGCTCCTCCCATCCCACACACACTGCTTCCATAGAGAAGGTTGTACGGAAATGTGTGAATCCTTTGCTGGATACGAAATTTTGTTACCTTATTCTAATATCCCCGGTAAGCTGTTGTGTGTGTATGTGTGTGTGTGTGTGTGTGTGTGTGTGTGTGTGTGTGTGTGTGTGTGTGTGTGTGTGTGTGTGTGTGTGTGTGCGTGTGTACTGTAGTAATGTTGTTGTTTCTTGGGTTTGAAAGGAAATGGGCAAGTTAGGCTTGGCATTCTTCTTTGCGTATGTCAATGGGTGGCTGAAGCTTTCTACAGAGCTTTGAGGCTCCTTGAGAACCAAGCGTGTTCCATACTCCCATTGTCGTCTGGGTAGTGGATGTGTTTGTAGTTTGTGTTTCCTCGGTGTTTTAGTTTCTGACATACCTTTCTGTGCTGCTTCCCTTATGCATGTACCAAATGATTTTATCTTAAGTTGATTTTGTTCTGTATTTCTTATGCCTATTTTTCATGTGTGACGAATTGTAGAGCCTTAATTGGTACCCTTTGTAGCTTTAGCAGACGTGAAGTGATGTGTGTGGGTGCTGGAGAGTGGGTTATGAGGTGAGGTGTGTGGGTACTGGTGAGTGAGTTAGGAAGTAGATCAAAATTTTACTATGTATATTTTCCCCTCTTCGGATGGTGACAGAATCTGTAAAGGCTAGCCACAGTGTTCTACCTTGTGCGGTTCTTTGGCTGATATGTTTCCTCAAATCTTACGCTGTTAACGCTAGGCCCAGCATTTTGCAGCTCCTGTGGTGTTATCCTGTTAATTTCTACTACCATAGCAACGGTAAATTTGCTCATATTTGTTCCAATTTCCCAATTCTTTTTCAAATTTGTTGATCCTGGATGTTTTCGACCGTACTGCAGTACTAAGTGGGTGTGTTCAGAGGATGTGTTGTTAGAGACAATTAGTGAAGTGGGATCGTCTGAGATGCTGTCCATGCTCATGTTCCCTACTGGAAAAGGAATGTCTGCTATGTAGGTTCTAAATATTCTTAGTGACAGGACGCTGCCTTAATTATGGGACCCCGCTTGGTACAGGATATTTCGGTGAAGTTACAGGAAGTTGGTTCAGGATATTGCACCGTAGCTTCTGTGATTTCTAGCAAGTATAACTATAACAGCTGCTCGTTCATTTTTCGTTGAATGCTTTGCTTCTGTCTCTTTGTGTGACCGCAGCCACGGTGGTGGTGTTTCTACCCCTACAGAAACAGTATTGATTCTGGTTACAGAGGTTGTTGTTTTTCAGGTGCCCACTTCAATAAAAAGTAATCCTTCTGTTAAAACTTTCCTTGGTACTTTTAAGAGGGATATGGTTCTGTAATCCTATTGCCAGTATTTGGCATTCCTAGTTTTGGTATATCATTATTACAGTCTTCCTTAAACTGAATAGAAAAGTATCTTGTGATAAGCATGACGTTGTGGATGTTGAGAAGGTAGTGACGGCAGGCTGATTTCTCTCCTGTGTATTAGGCTCAATGCTTGGGCTATGGTCTTGGTTAGTTATCAAGATCACCGTCCATAGCTTCGAATGTTAAATTCTCTTTGAGAGGCAGCTGTCAGGGGAGAGCTCTGCTGAGCATATGGTCTGATGTGGGATGGTTCTTTCTCTGTTCTAAATCAGGCAGTCAGTAATTTCATTTCATGAAACTGTTTGATAATTCCTAGCTTCTTTAAGCGCAGATCTGAATACAGACTTCCATGTGTTCAGGAATTCATCCACCATTCCTCGGTCTTCATCAGTCTCGTCACTGTTGACTATCAGGTGTTTGATACTGCCTCAGGTCCTCTAATTCATTACTGGAGTGCCTTTGGTTTTTTGTATTTTTGTGCCAGAACGTTGATCGCATTTTCTCAGAACTTGCTGCATTCTTATTTTGCCTTTCCCATTAATGTCTGCTGGATATCTTTATATTGCTAGTGTGGTGCACATATGCACAAGTGGGCAATGGCGCAGTCTAGTATGTTGATGAAAATGTGTTTGAAAGCAAGATTCTTACCAAACTAACTCATCCCTTCCCCTATACCCTGCCTACTGGACCTTTACCTAGCCGCACCACCCCATATAATCCCCAACACTCTGCCTCCTAGTCCCTTACCAAGCCACCTCACCTCCCTCAGCAACAGCCTGCTCCCTAGTCATTTGTCAAGCCACCCTCTCCTATGCTCTAACTCCTGGCCCCCTAACAAGCTTCCTTACCTCCAAAATGGAGTTGTAGTATCACTGGAATAAACTAACTCCGGATGTTGTTAGTGTGAGGACTCTCAGTATTTTCAAATCTTAGCTAAGTAAAAATTTCAGCGATATCAGTTTTCTGTAAGTAATTGTGTTCAAGAAGGAAAAGACTTACTTGAAATACCTTAAACATATAATTCAAAATTTTTCTTCCCACATTTGAGTTCCTTCGCCACAATAATTTCTTACAAAACAAGAACGAATTCAAAGAAAAGCAATAAAGGTAATTCCGTCACTCAGAAATAAACCTTATGATGAGACATAAAATTGTTTGCCTTAGTAAAGCACAAAAGAGGCTAGGAGATCTAATAGAGGTCTTCACAATGTCAAATAATTTTGAGAAAATAACAAACAAAAATCTTATCATATCTAATAGAAAGTCAAAATCCTTAAACAACTGTATGAAATTAGAAGGAAGGAGATGCAAAAGCAAAGGGGAAGGAAGGATTTCGTGTACAGAGTTGTATGACACTGGAATAAACAATCACCAAATATTGTCAATGTAAAGACTATCAGTGCATTCAGATCAAGGTTAGATAAATGCTTCATTAATATAAATTCTCGGTAAACACGCCAGTTTCAAGAAAGAATAACAGAATTTTAAATTCATGGCTTTAAAAATCAACCTTTTTCCATTTCGGATCTGACCCTCCTCCCTAGGGAACTCAGCTGCATTCAGAGTAGGAAGTCTTCCCGCTCACATTTTCCTATAAAATTTTTGTGGCAGAACACTCGTTCCATAATACATGGTTTCCTTCTCGGCATTTTTCTTTTTACCGGAGGGAGTGGTGAGTGGAGAGGTGCACTTCTGCTTTACTATCCGGTCTCTACCATACGTCAGACTTGGACTTCCTGTAGTCCTGCAGACAACCACACCATGTAACATCAGAATTCATTTTGTATGTTCTTCCCGTGCTCTCCACCACTCCCTGCCTCATGTTCCCATAATAGGACACCTCTTCACATCTCCTCACCAGGCCTCCTGGTCCCCTCCCGAGAAATTCACGACAACCCTTGCCCAACACCCTACCACCTGGCTCTTTACAAAGCCCCCGAACCCCTCCCAACCCCTCACACCCTGCCTCCTAGTCCCTCAGTCAGCCACCTCATCCTCTAACACACTTACAAGAGGGTTTAAAGAAAGCCGAAGGTGAGCATTTTTGTAAGACTTTTTTTTAGGTATGATGTAGGAACTATAGCTCTGAGCAGGATGAGTGGTGCTACGGAAGTAATATAGAACATCTGTAGGGTTGAGGAATTTGACGACACAGATCTGTATGATAGTCTCAGTGGAGACAGGAGCTCGTTTGCCAAAACAAGGCATACTTTTAATTGTGATTAACAATGCTAGGCTAAGTGGGGTATTAGACGACCGGATTAAGCAACTGTATACCAGGTAGGCAGTAAGTACATGTCACTTCATCCCAGGAAGTCAACTGTCAGTCAGGTCAGGTATGACTGAATGCTAAGTCAGACGGTGCTCCAAGTGACACGAGCCTGGCGGTCGAACCTCAGCGGACTGTGCCGTACTCGCCATAACTTTCCTTCGAAACATTAATGCCTTTTATACCAATGCCAGACGTATTATTCTAGCAGGTGATGAACTGACACACTGTGATCTGTCAGAAAAGCCCGATATCACAGCAATAAAGACAATGAAAATGTGGGTAAATTCCACAAAAAAGGCATTTATTAGCAGAGGAGTTAGCGATACAGTGATTCTAGAAAACATATTTTCTTAACAGATAGCCTTCACAATTCAGGCAGGGGCATTATGTTAAACGTAAGTAACGAACTACCGACAAACACGATGAGAAAGTTAAGTCTTGATGGATATGATGCATTGCATAGTGAATTAAATACACGTCCAAAATCATTGTTAGGGTAGTGCATTACACTTCCCTGTATAACGTGCAGAAAAGACAAAGCTTTGTATGATGAAACAGTCATAGGAGACAAAAACAAACTGGTACCTCCTGACCGTGAGGGGAACAGACTAACAGATTTGAGTGACGTTTACCTTTCAAATGATATGATCCGAGACCCAGAAAAAGGTGGTAATATTTCAGATTTAATGATGGCAACAAACACCTAATTATCTCGTGTGAGGTCGGTGAAAAGATAGGAAACAGCGATCAGCGTAAACTACCTTCCCTCGATTTCAGAGAAAATGCCATGACACCCAAATTTACAAAAGCAAAGTTCGACATGTTTCTCCACAATTCAGTTAATGTAAATTGGATCAGACTCCTAGAAGTGGACACAGGTGAAAGGAAGTGGAGAAACTTCAAGAATGCAACACTTCCCATCAAGAGTCAGCACCTGTAGAGATGTGAAAAAAGGATTGTATCAGGTAGGGGCCAGGCTGGATAACTAAGGGAAAATTTTATAGAACATGAAAGAAAGGCTTACAGCATATCTTAGACAAGTGGCAAGAAAGAGGACCATCTCATGCACATGAGATTACACAGAGAGAGTCGGAAGAGCATCAGAATCAGTAAAATAAGCTTCTAAAATAAAGAAGGAAAATTCTCTCACCGTTAAAGAGAAATTCTAAAGAATTCCTTAAGTAAATTTGAAGCACGTAAAAATATCAAGGATCCTATGGTACCTTAACTAGGAACAACAAAGACACTGTTTCCCTTTTAATAAAGTATTTTGATTCAATGTTTATCAACGAAAAGTCATGTGATTTACCACTGGCATGAAATCTATTTCTGGGAAATGAGGTAGGAAAACTGGACCCCCCCTAAAAAATATTGGATGCCTCTGTGTATTCAGATATCCAGACAACGTATATCCGAAAAAAACGACTGGTCCAGACGACATTTTCCTCAGAATACTGAAAGAAGTTTGCTGATATATTGCCTTTCCAGTCAATAAATTTTTCAGCAAATCATTGCAAAAAGGAAAGGTGCCAAATGACTGAACACTAGCCAATGTAACATGAATCTTCCAAAAAGGAAATAGAAAATTCACTTCGAGCTACTGTCCAGCAGGCAATTGCCACTAACAAACGTGTGGGTGAGGCAAGAAGAACGAAAAACTGCGACCTGGGCCAGGGGAGTGGAAGGACGTGACAAAGGCACAGTGCGGCTTGCTGTGGCGCTATGACTAGACTTCCTGATGCCCGAGCGAGAGCATTTTTATTCTTTATGAGTTTTGTTGCCCTGTGTGGTACAAGCGTCTGGCGCTGACGCCTACCCGTATAATGACTTTCACTAGAGTAACGTAATCTTTACTAAAAGCGTTTATAATGGTTGCTTTTCCTCCTCATAATAATGCTTGTTTCCTTTTGCTAAAAGTTTCCTCTCGCAAAAAGTAAGAATCACAGTAGACTCCCTCTATCATAACAACCTACCGTGCCCTATTGTCCTATCCTTGTGATATGCTGAATATACTGGAAAAAATATATTCTGCTCTGACAAGGCATTGTTTCCCCTAGCACGAGTCCAGTAATGGTTCTCCCCGTGTTCCTTAGTCAGCTACTCTCACGTCCCCCATCAAACCACCACCTTATATCCATTCACACTTATACTGCAAGACCATAAGATAGCACTACACCGACATGGCAAGACACCATACCTCCAAGTTGCACTATCACTACCACACCATTGCAGTGAAACGTATCATCACATCATCCTACATCATTACATCACTACATGACAAAACCGCACTATACCATCACACCATGAAACTAGAATGTTACAAGAACACACCATCATACTATACATATTATTACACTGTACCGTTACCCATCACAGTGCCACACTAATCCACCACACTACATCATACACCGACACAGATATCCTTTCTTTAGAGAAACGTCGAGAGAGGACTTGATATGTAGTCAGAATTTCAGATGAATTTGACAATGAAAGTCATGCAGACCTTTTGAGAAACACGGCAATAGAGGTTCTACAGAAAAAAGGTTGAATCTTAAGGCAAAAAAGAAATAATGCTAATTTAGCAAAGAGTTTCTAAGTGGAACAATTGATTAAGCAATCGAAACAAGTTACAGTCACATGTTTACACAAAGACTCTGAGCATTGTACCTTCAAAGACCGTTGGACATTCATTTGATCAGTTCGAGGTTTTGAAAAATGAAAATACAACAATAAAAATCTGCATAGTAACATTCTCTCTTTCATTCCCAGGTTAGTATTACGTCCATTCCTAATACATTCATTAACGGAGACTATATGAGCATGCATTAGTACAGACAGTACCCAATCGAGTTCATTTTCAGCTTAAACAGTAAAATTCCACGTTTACTTTACTTTAACGATCCATCCTTTATCCTGCCGGGTGTTGGTGCTGGAGAGTGGAGTGGGAGGGAGTCTTCTGACTGTTCTCTCGTAATCTCATATATCCTGCAGTCAGTATCGGAATACTATTCAGGATATCTTAATAGGCCTCCCATTATCTGTTTTTCCTACGCACTCCGTCCCTCTCCCTTCAGCCGCTAATTTCCCTCACCACCCTATCTCCACTTTCACTTTCACTCGTGCCTAACTTCCCTTCACTCCTGCCTCATCTTCCTTTACTTCTGCCTCACATACATTTACTTTTACTTCATCTCTGCCTCATCTCCCATCACTCCCGCCTTACCTCCTCTTACTCCTGCTTCAAACCCATCACTCCTGCTTCACCTCCCTCACTCCTGCCTCACCTTCCCTTACTTCTGACTCTCTTCTTCCTCACGCTTTCTTCAACTCATTTTACTCTTACCTCCCCACCACTCACCCCTGCCACATTTTTCCATACTCCTGCCTCACCTACCATCACTTTTTGCATCGCCTCCCCTCGCTCCTGCCTAAACTTTCTTTACATCTTTTTCGCTTCCTCTACCCCTTCCTCACCACCCTTTACTCTTGCCTCAGTTCCTCTTACCTGTGTCTCAACTTCCCTCATCTCTGCCTTACCTCCCCATACTTTTGCCTCGCTTCTCGTCATTCTTGCCTCTCTTCCCCTCATTTCCGTCTCATCTACCCTAGCTACGTCTCTTCCTTTTATATCAACTGACTGCTCTATATCTCATTCTTGTATTTCCCCTGATGATGTGATCAATACACGAAAGGACACTTGAGAACTTATGGTGTTTCATTCTCCTCTGGTTTACATTCATA
>JAYMFT010390010.1:0-35206 GCA_038088735.1 Panulirus argus
ACACACACACACACACACACACACACACATATATATATATATATATATATATATATATATATATATATATATATAACCACTCACTTTAATACAAATGTTGAACGGCCTTGCCGGGTCTCCATTTTCATCCTTGGGTAGCTGTCTTTTCCAGCATGTTTCGGGCCTGTTCGTTCATGCCTTTCCAACGTCGTGTTGGATACATCATCAGACAGTTTCCCTGCAGTGTGTGTGGGAAGTGGCGTGGCAGACTTCCTGTGCTGTGTTTCCGTTAAGAAACAATAGACGACTGAGGAATAATGGAAGGTTCCTTTGTTGATGTTCGAGCCGACGATGTGAGCTTGTATACATGCTGAAAGTTCCCTCGAGTTGAAGGCACGGAGCAAGTCGGGAACTGTGGCTGTCTTGTGTGAATCGCAACACAATGGCTTCGCGTCATTAATTTGGTTGTTGTTGTAAAGGCTGATGACTGGCACCTTATCCTTTCCATGGTTGGTTTGCTAGAGAAAGAGCCAAGTGTTATGAGTTTGTCTGCTTGTTGGATGTGGTTGGCTGGGTCGTTTCTGTGACGGATTATCTGTTTTCTGATATATATATATTTTTTTTCGTTCTAGTGTCGTCCCTAATTTTAAAGTCCATTACTGTTATCCAGTTTAAGGATATTGTTCACAGTCTCGGATAATCCAAACGTTTCTATTTTTTTCGCATGTTCTTAATTGCTGAGACCCTGTTCATGTATTCACAACGTCAGCTCCAGCATATAACCATGGCTGCGACATAATTGGCCCAACCGTGACGTTGTCTGCAGTACCACGTAACGATGGTTGTAGTTTCTGGCAACTGCTGTTTCGAAAACAAGTTGGATGGGCTCAGAGATGGAGAGCAGTAGTCAGCAGCCGCCAGAACACCTGATGAAGGTTAGATGGACGAGCGTAGTGGTACCTCCCCCCACGCCCTCTCCCTCTTTGCCTCATCTCATCCTGTTCTGCTCCTTTTCTCCTCCTCCTCACGCCCCTCATACTACTATCATCTCGCCCTGACCTCCTCTTCTCCTTTCTCGCCCTCTCCTCTTCCACTTTCATCTCATCCCGTTCTTCCTTTTCCCATTTTTCCGTATTCAGTGTAGCTTTGGTGTAAACATTACGTCCAGCTGTCATAAGCAGGAGTGCTGCCACCAGAGACTTGGCTCCTCAGGCGTCCAGGCTCTTTCCTTTTACTCAGAGTGATGTCGAATGACGGAAAATGAATTGTCGTAAACTGAATATTCATATCCTCTGAAAATACAAAATATTCCGATATGAAGTAAAATTTTTCTCGCTAGTGAAGCTGTTGAAAACTCCTTTTAGACCTGAATATTAAATAGTTGATGTACCTTTTCATTTAGTGTTCAGCTGATGATATCGAGTGAACGGGTGTGATCAGAGAACTGCACCTGTTGCTTGTTCCTGTTGACAGACACCATCCTGCAACAGGGTGAGCGAGATTACACTTTCTCTTTAATAACAGATACAATATATTGTTCTGTTTCCTCTGGAATAACAGAAAACTGGCTTAGCCTCAGTCAGCACCAACAATTACTTTGTCTCTTTTGGTAAAAACGCAGCATCACTGAAATATTTTTTTGTAGGGTGACGGCAACGCTGGATTAAACAATTGTTTATTTCACTTTAGTTCTCCCTGGTGTGGTTACCGACTGTAGTGGTTATATTCTATATCGTCTCGTATATTTTACCTCTTTTGCCGTAAAGGCCAATTACAGATGACTTTTTGTCGTTCCACCTGGTGAGCGCGGCGGTACAACGCTTGAGGACGACGGAACGACCTTTGAGAGTCACTGCGTCGTACCATCTACCTCAAGGGTCTTCCTGTCGTCCTTAAGGGTCGAACTGTCGAGCTTAAGGGTGGTACCGTAGTGTTCAAGGGGATGATCATTGGTTTATGGTCACAAGAATGAAAGGCTGTGGATAGCAGCGGCATTTCTCCCATAATGATACCGGGTGATGTAGCTAATGAAAGACCCTGATACGTGCTCTTGTGGTATAGGTACGAGGCTGTAAGGATTACCATGCACTCTACGTTAATGGGAATATCGTCTAAACGTCCTCTTTGCTACTCTGTTTAACCACCCACCAGCATTACCTCACTTATCCTCAGTTTCTAGAGCTGTAGCGAGATGGATCTGGATTTGCGTTAGGCTTATGTGAAGTACGAGGAGAAAATCTTTGTAAATACAGTGCTGTATCTGAAAACAAAAGCACCCGTGCACACACACACACACACACACACACACATATATATGTATATAATGAGATGATAATGGAGGTCTCCCCACGTCATATAAAACAACATTCCTGCGTACACCGGAGCCAGCAAACCCTCCTCGGTTACCCTCGAGAAAAACAAGATGATGTTAATAACGGTGGCCCCATAGGCCTACGATCGTTAACCCGCTACGGTTACAGGCTGTTATGTCCACCTCTCCCTAACAAGGGTTGGGGGTTGGGGAGCTGGGAACACAGCTGGCTTTCCTGCGTCACCCAGCGAGGGGACCTGAAGGCGGCAGTGATCACAACGTAACGTGTTGCATTTCCCGGGTGTTCCTAGCGTCTGTCTCGCGATATTAGCCACACAGACAGATGAGTCTTGTGATATTTGCCACAGACAGTTTTCCATAAATTTTCAAAGCACTTCATGGTTTAATTTTTTTTATGATAAAATTATACATGATTTATCCCCGCAAGGGACACTACGTTCTCCTTCCTTCATAATTTCCGTCACCACAAGTGTTGGAAATTGACGAGGAGTGGCCACAGTGTGTGGCCAGTCGTTCATTACTGTGGCCAGTAGCCAGTCCTTCCCCTCACGCTTATCGTCATATTGATCTAATTTCTATACCGCAAAAGTTTGTTTGTGGAACTAATGAGAAAATATATATCGTCATGCCTGTTTTCCGATGTTTACTTCTTCGTTGTGTACGATTTTGGTTGGCATGTGGGAAGCGCACTGTGTACGTCTGTACTGCGTGTACACCCATCGCCACTACGGGAAGGGTACTGAATACTTTTGTACTCCATGTACCCTCAGTGCTGCCACACCTGTATGAGTCGACGGAAATAACGACTAGTCTTTACAGACTCAGTGTTATTGTTCTTACATGAGTGATAGTCGTGGTCCAGTAGAGACAGTGCTCTCTCCACTTATGGTTGTCTAGTTTCTGCCACAGCAGCTCTCTCTCTCTCTCTCTCTCTCACACACACACACACACACACACACACACACAAATGGGGCCTCACGAATGTAGGACTCTCATTACGCACAGTTCAATAGGTAGTTACATACGCACATACATTTCATGATTCTTACAAAACCCACACAGTACAGCACTACAAATCGTGCTGATCGCATTTTCGTATTAGTGGGCAAAGTTAATGGCAATCGGGGGATTTACTGAAATTCCTGAACTAAACCAAATTTGTATCAGTAACACCGGCTGGTCAGGACGGATGAACACTCACAAGGTTGGACGAGCAGGAGGAACCAGTCGACGGACAGAGAATACATAATTGAGCGACTTTTTTTTTTCTTTATCCCTGCGAATAATGCTGTGTATGAAAATGGTTCCAGATTAATCGCTGTGCTTTATGTAAATTCAAATAGCGTCCTGCTGGTCATATAAGGATTTAATTATGTAAATTTAGTGAAGGTATACCGGCGTAACTTTCTCCGAATACCCCGTGCGAAATAGAGCAAGGTAATTCACGCCTCGTAAAATGCATAATCCTCAAGGGTTATACAGGGACCAAAGAAGAAAAAAATAGATTGAAAGGGCGAACTATTTGTCTTCATAGATCAATATTTGCTGTTGGCCAGACTGGCTACGTCCTGAAGTTGGGCAAGATTTATTACAAACTTACAGCCAATAAAACAAGTTATCAAACTAACTTTTCAAGAAGTAGCGCAGCCCTGAAGGATTCCAGGTTCACATTACAGCTCTGTTATCATCCAGAGATGTGTGATCACCTGGACATGGCTGGCAGGACGTGGCTACGCTCTCACGTTTCACGTTTCCCTTGATAGGGATTTTTCTCCTTGGATGGCGTCCTGTGCAGATACTTCGTCTACTTTGCTAATCCAAGTTTGTTGTACTAACTACTTGGCTTTACACAACCACTGTAATCAGTAAGAAAATACATAGTCTTTAAAGATGTGAGCAGATGTTAGATTATATATTTGCTGTAATAACATTAAATGCCGAAAATTCGAAAAAAATGCTTATGGAGCTTGTAAATTGTGTCTATGAAAAACTTTTTATCTTTATTTTGTTTTATATTAGGAAAATAAAACAGTTTGGTTTGCGAGACAGGAACAAAACATTAAATGTGCAGCTTGACTGAAAGATAAGTAATACCTTCTGCATAAACACCGCTTTCCAAACAAAAATAGATCTGAGTTAACCGTAGGGCAGCTGTACTGCAGAAAATAGCAGTGACTGCGGTGAAATCAATAAAAATAACCTTGAAATACCCCGTGAGGATGGCTAAAGTTGAGAAAAGAAAGCTGATCTTGTGAAAATTCATCTTACAGGATTTAGATTAGTGACTTTCAGAGGACATAGGATATGTATGTACACGAGAGGTAGGCGCCCGGCAGGGTCCTCGATAAAAGTCAGGGAGAATTTCTCCATTTCGGTATTTTAAATGCCAGTTAAATGCTTCTGATGGCCTTTCACCAGAATTAATATTTCATATAAAACATTCCCTATATGAAGACATGTAATAAAATTAAGTTTTGATGATTGATAGATATTGCCAATTTCAAAAGACGAAACAAAAAAAAAATCTTTATAAATGAACTAAAGGCAATCCTTTGGAAAATTTCAAATCTCTGTTAGGGTAAAAAAGAGAAGTAAAAAGCGCATTTCAGAATGTAAAATCTGTAAAATGAAAGGGCCTCCCATCAGTGCGCGCTAAGATTTTTCCAGCCGCTGTTTTTGACCCATCTTCAAAAATGCTTATGAACTTTGGCCGTTATTTGCCGTTGGGGTCAACACGCCTTTGTGAAAGGAAAGCGGAGAGAAATTTTCATAACTGAATCAGACTGGCCAGGGTCCTACCTGTCATACACATACTTCTAGATAATACGGGGATTACAGTAGTGCATGTATCGCTCCACCTCTCTCTCTCTCTCTCTCTCTCTCTCAAGTTGCACTTCCTTAACCCACGTAGCTGTCTTTTCTTTCTGCCTCACCCACATGTGGGCTGCTGTCGCTCATTCCACAAACATCCGGTCTCTCCGTCTCACTCATAACCCTCAGCAACGCGTAACTCACACGATTCGTTCTTCATAACTCCATATTTTCCTGCGGGAAGCGCCACGCGCTAGTCCTGCCTTTTGGTGAAAATCTCGACGTAACTATACGTAAGGCAGATGTCTCTAACTCCTCTCTCTCTCTTTCTCTGTGTCTTTTCTGTCGCTACCTTCTACCATTCTCTTCTCGCTCCTTCCATTATTGACTACTCTTCGATGGACCGGCAGACGCCAGTGTTCGTCTGTCTTTATTCATTTACACGTCTGGCAATAAACAACTATTGTAGCTTCTCCAATTAGTTTATTGTTGGAAGCGCCGCCACCCTCGTCCTGCTCCCGTTTTCTATATGGCTTCATTGTCCTTTGTTAAGGGTCTTGTGTCGGCAGAAAACCTGCGCCAGAGGCTTTGTGTCGAAGCGGCCAAAACCCGACGGGAAATAATGGAGTTTATTGATGCACTTTTGAGCGGGGGTTTGGACGGCAGGAGCGAGCGAGGCTGGGTCGCCTCTCCTCTCCTCATGACCCAAAGCAAGACTTTACATCGTGTTACTCAACTTAATATAACTTTAGTCATCCTCTCTTAAGGCAAATTTACATTTTGCCCAAGTAAATGATTAATATAAGAATGGATATGTTCACTACCGGTCGCTGTATGCTGACACACGCAAAGATATGATAAAAAATTTCTTCAAAGATCCACAAAATATTCCAGAAATGTTAACATTATATTTAACCAAGGGAAATGCTGCTCAGGTCATGGTAAAGCTGGTGTGTATATATGCCAACCTGAGCAAGTCTGTTCAGAGGTAAAAGTTCCTTGATTAGTTATTACATTATGTTTCATCTTGGTTAACTTGCTACACTTTAAAAACTATGCAGCATGCTATATTGTGGTTGATAACAATATTCGTAATGAATTCTGTGCCAAAGTCTTGACTAACACATTAATTCTATCAAGGAGAAAATGAGGAAACAATAATTATATAAGTTTATGAAGCAGTATAATGTCCAGTGGTCTCATACCCTCATTGCTACATCCAAGAGTGAAGCTTGGCTTAAGTAACTTCAGAGCAAGCTTGGGTCAAGTTAGAGCAAACTTAGCTCAAATAAAGTTGACTAAGTGATTCACTTATTTTTCTTCTTTTTCATCGATTTAAGAATATCATATGTATTTTGTTTTTAAGTATGTTAATATATGTTTCACATGATTATACTGTTTTTTCTTTTTCAGTGGTTCTTAATTCATCTGTTGGAAATTAACGATGATCAACATTGTTTCCTCAAATTACGCATTTTAGTTGAGTTACTCAGAATACGCAATGATTTTGTATCGGTCCCTGAACACTGAAACATAATCACCTTGCACTTTCTATGTGTGCGTGAGTGCGCTACCCACTATATATATATATATATATATATATATATATATATATATATATATAAGGTGGGCTTCTTTAGGGCGAGAAGGTCTTTGATGGTGCTGCTTCTCAGTCTTCTGGCGTTGATGCATGTTCGTCGAAGGTGACCCTCATACTTACTTCTGCTTCAGCGCCTGCAGGCGGAGACGGCTAACACGTGCGCTGCACACGATGGAGGAGCAGCAGCGATGCGGGAGTGTGGGTGTGGCAGTGAGGGAGAAGCGTGCTACACCTCCGTGTGTTGTGAAATCACGAAGGGAAATATTTGATTCCGATGCTCTTGTGACAGGAAACAAATACCAGACATCATCAAGGGAACATTAGCGTTTGTCATGTCGTCGATAATGCCGGAAAACTTGTCTATAGAACGGCCGCTTTGTCGATCAGTGCAAATGTCACGACTTAACTGTGTAATTCCACGTCGGGAGCCGTAATGGCGTCAGATATTTAGTATGATAGTCCACGATATACAGTCCATAAAATAAGAGGTCAGTTGTTAAAGGAAATTAGTTTTTTTTTTTTTGTCTAGGATATCCTGGTGGTGTGGCAATGACAGGCCCAAATTACTGTGCCTGTTGCCTCGTCAGCGAGAGCTCCTCGTTAATGGATGCTAATTCAGCACATAGCGCACTGTCCACTGCCCTTTACTCCAGACAAGTGAACCCAATGTAAGTTATCCGGAAACATTTTCCCGGTCATTCTCCGTTGATAAAAAAAAAAAAAAAACAATGATTGCCGTTCACCAGCTTGGGAGGGTCCAGTCTGATCTTAACGTGGTAGGTAGGGACGGGCTGGTTTCTCTATGCTGTCTTAGTTCTGCAGTGAGGGATGTTCCTGAACCTGTGAACGTTTCTTTAAAACAGTTGAAAATGAGTTGTGGGATCAAAGTGAATGATAACGCCCTATAGATGCAGCTACTGCAGAACACAAGGGTCAGGTCAAAGGCAACACTGCCATACCATTGTGCTTAAAACAATAAGTATCCCTCAGTGTGAGGAACCTGGATGAGTTTACCCAGCAGGGTGTCCCTCTACAGTGCGACACAGTTCATTACTCCTAGGAACACACCCTAGTCACCAGCAGGTGTTCGGCACTTAGTACAAGGAACTTGGACAACTGACCCGTAGTTACGACCCTACCTCCAGGTGCACGTCATAGTCTTGTCACAGAGACCTGTCGCTTATTAAATTAGAGCGACGGAAGCTAGGAACGTGTCACCATATTCCTTTTACCGGGATACTGAGACCACGATATTAGCAACCTCTAACCGGGATTCTCTCTCAGGCGCCTCCTAGCCTCACTTGTAATTCTCTTTGTGTTACCTGTTTACTTTTTCACTCTTTAACCACGAAGCTGGGTATTTTTGATCTCTTTTACCCGTTAAAATCCCGTCACCGGCACATCGTTAGCAGGACCCGTCACCGGGACCTGCTGATATGAACTCCGTGTCATCAGAATAACGTTCTCAAACCCATCAACAAGAAGACCCACCATCACCCCCACACACCCCGTCTGGATGTTGTGTCTCTCACTCCCTTCCCAGCAGCGTCCTGGAGAGCGTAAGTGGCCGGGATGTGAAGGCACGAACCCAGCACGGTACGAGGCGTCCTATTACTTAATTTCCATAAACCTTTGAACGACTTGACGAGTTCGGGAGCCGCGCTGGACTTGGCCAAAGACGTTGCGGCTGGGCTCACGGGTGCGAGGTGTGTGTGGGTCAGGTGTGGAAGGACCCGACTTCCTCTGGCTGTATCAACCACCCCAGTACACGTGGAGTCCTCGGGTCCCACACAAACACTGGTTCAGTTTTGAATGTCATGGGTTAATGATGTCACTGATTTCATTATAGATGGCACTCATGGCCTCGGGTCAAATCTTAATGGAAATTTACAGTTACCAGTTAATATTCTTTTAGGAGAAAATACAGATGGTACAGAAAATATTGTCTTAGTACACATGAATCAACTTTTATGACCAGTATGAAAGAATTGCTCTAGAAAATATAAATATTGATGTAGAGGGCAAAGAAATGATACAAATAATGATGTTAAAACACTGTTAATATTATCACAACATTTACACGAACTATTACCATCTACCAGATTTTAACTACTCAGAGTGCAGTATATGGAAAATTAGCACTTGCTTCTTTTGTAAACAGAACGTTAACGACTGATAATATCTGCCGGTGTGATAAGACAATGTCAGTTTTCATGGTGCTGTGTACAAATGTCCTGTAAAGTATATTACGTATATTCTCATATATTTTTGTGTTTGCTTATAACGGTTCCTTGAAAATGAAATAAGTCCCAGGCTAACTTTTGTGACAGAACTTTTAATAACAAAAGTATCATGAAAAACTTTATTGAGTAATTAGAATCATTATTTACTTCAAAGTTATATGTACCAGCAAGAGAGGCCGCTCACACGGCCACAGTTTCCCGCTCCTCTTAACGTTCTCAGAATTTTTCTTAAAAAGTTGCTTTTGTGTTCGTCGCTTATTCAAAAAAGAAAAGCCATTGCCTAAAACTTCGTCTTTGGATTTCCAGTTGTATGAAATTTGTTTACAGGAAAGAGAAAGGTAAATATTCTGCCTACGGATTTAACAATACTACCCTGAGGGACACCATATGACAAGGATGATGTGTAACGTGTCATTTAATGACAGGATAAGATCAAAGGTTGATGATATGGTGGTAATTGTTGACAGACGACGAAAGTAAGGTGACTAGTGATAGTATCATAATCGTACTGAGATCTACTGTGTCTACTGGTAGAGGGTGTTGAGTCTCAGGTAACCCAGCTTAAACACTCTAACTCCAGCCTTATGTTTCTTAAAACTATCTAACGACGCAGGTAAGTTCACCACTTTGGCAAGAGTAACATTAACCAGACCACTGATGAATTTTGAGGTCAGCCGAATATGTTGCATTTGCCAAACGACGAAGACACGGTAAGTGTCAATAGTACGATTGCATGAAATTCGTATAAAAGTACATATAGGAAGGTAAGTGATAATTGTCTGGATACGTCGTATATCATATGACGATCCTTTGAACTCAAATGGTTGTTTAGAGATGTTATATAGTATATGGTGTGGGTATACTGCTTTCTTCCTTTTGCCCTACTACCAGTCCAGTGAGAGGGTCATGTACTGTAGTTACATGTGAACAGATATGGAACGGGTGAAGGAAGGAAAACGACTGGAATAGTCGTTTGTGTTGGATTATTGAGGATGCGTTAATTGGGTATGGAGGACACGACAGCACGAACTCGGAAAAGTTCCTTTGTCCAGCTTTTATCTGCATATCATTATTATCATTATTATTCTTTTCTTTTGCAAAAAGCATTTAATTTTTCTTGATGCTTTCACTTGTACACCCCTCTCTTTCCTTCTCTTTTTGAATATTGTGGATTTGCATGCATAATTTATATGCTGTCGTTTTTTTCATATGCTGACATGTAGGTTGTGATATGAGTAGGTCAGAAGGTGTGTACGTAGAAGCAATTTGTTATTACTCCTGCCGCCTGGAGCTTAGCAAGACGAGTGTATGTGTGTTTGTGTCCATCCGTCCGGCCGACTTACCACTTTGCATTTTCAGTAATCACCAGAGGTGTCTTAACAGTAGACACAGGATGTATTATTTGAAAGAAGATATCGGCCTAAGTTATCCCAACTTAAGTCGGTTACAAATGTCAGGTGGGCTGTACCATTGGGTACTAGCCAGGCTAACACATGACGCTTTAATTAAACTAATCTGGAACATCAGCCAAAACTTCCAAATAGTAGTTTCGACTTGTCTGAAATGAAGTGCCAGGCTCTGGGTCATTTGGTGAACTGCCTGCTGGTTATGAGGCGCCATAACTAGGTCTCGGCTCTAAGTTACGGGTGTCAGCTTAAGCTCAGGTGTGGAGCCGAGTGGGAAAGCTTCTCATGTTGGTTGTGTTGATGTGTGGCCAGAATGGGGTGGATTGCTTGGGTTCAAGTATGTGTGTGCGTGAGTTTTCAATATGTCAGTCATGGGTATTTCATGTATGGTTTGGGTCATCGTCCGTTTCTGATTCCCGTTCTAGGGGTAATCACTGTAGTCTGTGTCAGAGGTCATGTCGGCGACACAGAGCGGAATATTGGTTCTTGGTCCAAGTCATCTGTGATAGTTCGCGTTGGATGTGGTTACGTGCGAGTAGTCGTTTGAGCAGATGATCCTTGTACCTGTTAGTTGTTCTTGCTGTCGAGTCAGACTGTTCAGGGATAATGGAACACCGCCAGGGTGTTTTACAGATCTGTTCTTACTTCTAAGTGAAAGACTATCATCATTTTCTGTTCTTGCCGTTGTTATAGTTCTTTTTCTGGTCCTTTCTCTCTAGATTGTTGCGCTAACCTTTTGCCGTTCCCCCAGTCTGTAAAGACCGTCAAGGACTTTTTCCGTCTGATTTTGACGCAGGTTCGCGGCCGAGTCCTCTTCCTGACGCTCACTTCGGACTCGAGTCTACTGTTGCTGTTGTTGTTATTGCAAGTGTGTGTGAGTGGTGGTCGGGGCTGCTGGTTGTTTCACTACATAATGTGGCTGCTGGGAAGGCTGATGAGTAATTTCCGGTGTAGCCGATTGTTGAGGGAATAGGACCTGGTTGCCACACAGTTTGTTTTTGGTTACCACACAATTTGCTGAGAGTTGGTTGCCAGGTTTCTTTTCGAGTAATCCCAGTTCTAATGTTCAGGGGAGACTTAGGCCGCTGCTGACACATGGTGCGTTTGGTGTAACGTCGTTCGACCTCAGGGACGATCAGACCCGACTTGTGTGCGGCTCAGCACCGCCTCTCCTACTCTCACTAGTTCTTCCGCAAGTCTTAAACCACTTGAGGACGTCGATACCATCCTTGAGTTCGACAGTGCGACCCTTGCATATGTTTATGTGACTTTCGACCTTAACGATGAGGGGCTAATGCCAGGCCATACTACCTGCGGGTCTTGCCGTCGTGTTCACAAGTCGTACTGTTGTACTTCAAAATCTAAGAACCTGTCGCTGGTCTGTGTCTGGAGTGTTACTCTCATGTATTTACCTGCGATGTTGCTCCTGTTGCCTGTCACCATTTATAACGGCACAGAGTGTGGGGTGAGCACTGTTGTTTGTGGGTGCTCACTGCGGGGCGGTCGTGTGCCCAGTTCCATCTTCCGCTTGTGTTCCTTAATGATTATGGGTCAGAGGTCAGGGTCATGGATGATGACATGTCGTCATATGAATGGCTCTGTTTTTAGAGGCCTAGTGACCGGAAGTGTCAACTATCAGGCTGTAACATTGTTCCCAGGTTGGGAGATTGTTATGTTCCCATTATTATTATTATTAATACTATTGATAATAATAATAATATTATTATTATTATTATTATCATCATCACCAAGGTATTCCTCTCATCATATATATATATATATATATATATATATATATATATATATATGCTCGACGTATCGAAATTTAGTTTACGACTACGAAAAAGATTTATAATTGCACTCCAAAAATTCAATTAGTTCTGGTATATTTTATAGAAAGAGCAATTAATATTTCTTTTCATTAAACTTCTTTGATGTACTGCAGCCATTTTTATGTATATTTTCCCCGAATATCTGAGTGCATGATGTTGACGATGTGTTGTGTGTATGGTTGTGATGATTATGCTATATGGTGGATGTAGGTCACTGTAGGTATGTTCTTCAATATGATGTATTGTGTACGTGATTGTGAGAATGTTGTGGTGTTGTTTGACAGATATAGCTCTTTATCATGTTTTGGTGAGTGTGTCTGTGTATTGTGTAAATGTTAATGACTGTTCTGTTTTGTTCTGTATGTGGTGCTCACACTATCACATGTGTACTGATAGCACAGTGGATCGTGTGCATAGGATCGATAGTGGTCTGTAATGGCGACTTGTACAGTCGCATTTTGATCATTTTGATGCGTCGTGTGTATAGCGATTGGGATAATTTATGTGAAGATCACCTCTAAATGCCTGGAAGAAGCTCGAGTGAAGTGTTCTAAGTAAGAGGAATGAAATGATGCTTGGAGTTAACAACTTCTGCAGAGATTTCAGTCATCGCTGTTACACGTTCATTTCAATGAGGCCCTTGACAGTTCTTACTGAGGTGCGTTCGTATCTTTCCATGGAACAATAGTTATATTATTAATCTAATCCCTCGACCATGGGGAACAACCCTTGAGCAAGATTGCACGGCTCTTGGGCATGATATCCTGGCCTTTGACCTTCCTGTTAAGAATCAGGTCAAAGGTCAGGCCATCATGCCTAGGGGTCGTGTCGTCGTGCTCAAGAGCTTGAGTAAATCGAACGTGCTTTTAACTGAGGTTTTCTCGCCGTTTCTCCATGAATTAATTCCTGTAATCATTTTTCGTCCGATTTCAATCTAACTCGTCCTCCTGACCCACAGGAAGCACGTGTCCCCACGTGATTTCCAGAGTAATAATGATTTACGTCTGACTGTACTGCCCACACTGCAGTGAATGCCTCTTGGCAGTGTAGAGTATCATATGGGAGTTCTTTGTTCTGCCCGAGTAGGAACGGACCATCCTTGTTGTATATGTATTTCACATGAATATTTTCATAAGTGCTGATGCAACATTAGCGTGTTTACATGATAATAAAATCGTTTTAGTCTGTGTGATGGAAAAGTCGTGAATGTGATGAAAGTTAGATAACAGTAAAACAGGCCATTGGTGTCAGTCCTCGTTTATAATGAAGCACATGTCTCAGGATACGCAAATGAACTGTCCACAAATTGGGTACATCGTACCATCGTCCCTTTTCAAGTGTCTCTCTCTCCAGTGCACTCACGCCTACAGCCATCTAGCTTTATAAAACCTTCCTTGACTGGCCCACTGCAGCACAGAGGCAGGTTAAACCTGACAAGTAATACAACCTTTGTAATGGTAAACACGGAGGAAAGTGTCCAATATGTCTGGCCAGGACGAGGCCCACTCACGCCACCAGCTTATACAAGCTTTTGGATAGCTTCCTTCCTTCCGGTCTTTGCTGGTTCTTTATCATCATTCCTTCTTTCTTCTTTTTTCGCCCTTCCACTGATCTTCATCAGCTCGTTCTTCACTTTTCTCGCTCTTCCCATCTCCCTCCTTCATCTTTTAATTTACTGTCTTTCCAACATCGTCTTAAACACCATCATTTTTTTTTCTATATTTCTGTTCTCTTACCTTCTTCCTCTTATCTGTTTCTCCCTTTCATTTTTCTCTTCATCCCCCTCCCCACCTGACTCGCTTTCTCTCTTTCTTACATCATCTTCCTCCTCCTCCTCCCCTTCTTCTTTCTCCTCCTCCTTTTCTTACCCGTCTTCTCCCCAATAAACTCCTCTCTCTTCGCATCTATACTTCCTCTTCTATTTATATCCTCGCCTTAGAGTTGCTGAACACAGGAATGAATTATCCCCAGAATTTGTGAAAGCCATCAGTACGTTTAAATCAAGGCTACACAAATGCTGCGGCGCTATCAATTATCAGTTAATAAATCTGTTTCAGAAAGGAAATCATATATAAAATCAAAATTTTTTCACATATTTGAGCTACCTCCCTGGAGAAACAACCCCTCTGCAGTCAGAGTAGAGAACTTCTGCCGTTCACACTTTCCTATAAACTGTCCATGATAGTATATTCTCCCCATAGTACGCGGTGTTTCAGTTTTCCCTTGCTGACTATTGGGTGGGGAGGTGCCTTCTGTTTTACCGTCCTGTCTCCACCGCAGATAAGACTAGGACTTTTGGACACTACTACTGTCCATCAGCAAACAACCATGTCATGTAATATGTCCTTCCCATTTACTTTCATGCACTCCTCACTCTGTCCCTTCCATGTCCCACCCGATCCCTGCTATATCTCACCCCAGCCCTGTCGCCTCTCCACCCATCACTCACCTCTCACTTTTATCCTAGCTCTCACATTCCTCTCCCATCCTCCTCCTCCTCCGCTAATGCATATTGCGAGATAACGTCTTGGTAAACAGACTGATTATATACGAAAATTTGCAAATATTTGTCCATGGATTTTTCCCAGAAAGTTCGGGTCCCACCTTCTTTGTTGCAAGAAAATATTCCTTTCAACATTTATTGCTTATCATACAAACATTTGCAACTTAAACTTGGTCTTCTCTTCTTCTTCTTCCTCTTCTTTTTGAAAAGGGAACTGATTTCGTTAAGTAGTTTACACAGTGCCATTTTCTTTATTGCCTTGGTAAGCTTCTGTGTATTGTGGCATGATATATACATGTCATGTGATGAACGTCCCACGAGTGTGGCATCGGGATAGGATGCCGGGATCGGCAGAGGAGGTTGAAGGAGGAAAATCAAAGGATTTTTTACCTTACCTCTCGAGCGCCACAGCGCGACCCTTGGGTGGCCTTTGACCTAGTGCATGTGGGTCAGGTCAGATGACACGCCATCATACCGCCGTGCTGAAGGATCGCGCCCTCGTATAGAAAGGATAAGCTTGGAAGTTCATTGTGGGCTGGCGGTTGGTGCTGCTGGCCAGCCTGCCAGGTGGTTGTACACGCCACATTGTTTACAGTTGTTCCGTCTGAGAATCTTTTTCCGTTTTCAGTTTTTTCTGACCCAAGCTTTTTCCCTTTCGTTCTCATCTGTTTTTTCTTCTTACGGTATTTTATCTCTTACTTTCTTCTCATGATGATTAATTTCTCAAATTACTTTTCTAATATGTAATGAGTTCTTCCTTTTACTCACATTTTATCTAATTTTTTTTCTTTGAGTTTTCCGTCATATTTTTTCCTTCTCCAAAGGTTTCCGTTTCATCCTTATTCATCTCATTTTTGCCTGTTAAGTTTTATCAATGACAGTCCTTTCGTCTTTAGTCCTTATCATTTTATTTTGGTTGAATATATTCTGTTTTTGTTGCTAACTTGGACGTTACGATCTTCGTCCTTAATTACCTAAAGTAATTAAACTTTCATTTGTTGTATAAGACAGAAATATTTGTAATCATAGACTGAAGGCAACATTGGTGATTTGTACATTTGGTAATTACTTTTGTAAATGATCCAAAAAATCCATTAGAAACCTTTTCATACGCATGGATGTTCACGCCAGGCTCTTCTCGTCTGCATTTCTCCCACACCTCCACTGTTCACCCATAACCAGCTCCCTCACCTGCACTGTTCTTCCACAGCCAACTCCGCTCATCCACCCCGTCCATCCACAACCAAGTTCTTTCCTCCAAACCATACATCCGCAACCGTCTCTCATCCCAAAACATCCTGAAAAGAGAAGCGCATCCAAGCTGTCTTCAGCTGGCATTATTGACTACACTACAGAGAAAGTGTGGGTTGTTTGCTGTTAGCCTATCACTGCCAGGGTCGTTAAGGCCACCAACGGCAAGCTAATTCCACTGTCCTATCAATCCTTAACAGCTTCAGGTGTTAAGGATAATCCTTAGACCACATCCACTCTTACTGTGTGTATGACCCATGGGAGTGTGTACTGGTAATACATAATATGCGGTAACTGGTAACTTTGTGCATCCGGGAAGAGTTCCCAGATTCACTAAAAATACAATGTTATGTTCGCAGTTATGCAGATTAAATTCATACGAGAATTATTGTTCCATATTTAACAGCAAATGATGGCAAGAATTCCATGTGGCATGTAGGAACTAGGGTAAAGTGCCTCAGCAAGCAGCTGTTGCAACTGTGTTGTAATATATTCTAATACTTTGCTAGCAACTCTGTTATGAGTTAACGGAAAAGGAAAATCTTCTGGAAAGTAAATTCAGATTTGAGAGATTTTCTTATATCACTTCTGGTGCATTGTGCTCCTGAGGCATCTTTATTGATGGGCAGACCCTAAGGATATTTAACTACGAGATTGAGATGAACGTTAAACACACCGTATTTAAGTAAGTTCTGATACAGATAGTGTTTATATAATGTGGTTGGTAGAAGTAACGTAATGAATTGAAAGCAGAAAATACGATGGGTTTCTACCGTAGTTACACGATGACGAAAACTATTAAGATGCCGTGAACTGCCTAAGTAGTAGTTTCAGGTGATTTACAGGTTAAAGTGTATTTACCCATACCACCCTAACGAATCATATACTCTCTCTCTCTCTCTCTCTCTCTCTCTCTACCCTTCACCAGTTTCTGGGACCAGATTAGTCACAACCACTAGGCTCCCCAGGGAAGGAAGGCGGGAAGAAACCCCATTTTGACCTAATTCTAATCTCTTTTGTGCCGCCAGAGGAAATCAGTGGAAGTAATTCATTCCCAACATTCTCCCGGATGAAGAAGTGAGTTTCCAAGAAGTGAAAGAGAAGGGAGGAAGGGAGAGGAGGGAAGAAGGGGAGATAAAGATAGAAGGAAAAATAGTAAGAGAGAGAGAGAGAGAGAGAGAGAGAGAGTAGCTGTAGGTGTGAGCAGCGTGAGTCAGCCACGTCAACAAATAGTTTGAGCATCGTCCTCAGGAGGATCCGTAAACACCCTCACCCGGAATGGTCGAGGTTCCTCCACCACATCTTGCTTCCCCCGACACACCATATTAACCAACGAGAGATGCACAGTGTTAATTCCATGAATATTCATGGACTTAATACTCTTAATACTTTACCTTTTTCCAGATTTTTTTTTCTCTATATAGTTGAATTATATCTGAAAATATCACAGACCGGTAAAAGATCTTTAGATGTGAACTTTGTCACCTTGTGAGACTCAGGCACGTAACCTATTCCCTCAGGAAATTGGACAGACCCCAGCCATTCCGCCTTAGCCTCATTGGCCAGCCTCTTACAATGATATCAGCCTCTTCAGCAACCACCGCTTCCCCCCCGATCCCCCGTCTTACTCTGCCCCCGGCCAAGCCACCACCCCTCACTGCAAGGGCTGCCAAATCGTTCTCACCTCATTTCCTTTATCTTTGAGTCGTACATATGGGTCGTTCTACTCAGACTCCCGTTTTCCACGGCTTTTCACTCTAGGTATTTAACATATATTCTGGTCTGTATATCGTAGGGCTTTTGTGCACTACGAACTTATTTAGATATCATGCAAATATATAAAAATAAAGCAATCCATCACAGCTAAAGGATAGAAATGAAGGAAGGAATTCCATGCTTGTCATTCTTGAGATAATTATGATCCTCATCCGATAACACTCCCTGGAATAATTAAGATCACATATCCTGTTTCCAGTATTTCATTTCAAACTAGTTCCAGTAAAAAGTGATGTTATTTCGTTTCTTCTTTTGTCGTCTTTATTTCTTTTCCTAAAAATTTTCTGTTTACTTTGACAGCTACAAAACATATTAAGGCAGATAATGCTTGATTAACATATTGAGTATGTGGTCAGAATTCTGTGTATACCTTTAAGCTCTGTCGATGAATTTATTCCAGGGCTAAAAACAACTGCAACAGTTGTCCTGTTGCTTTTTATTTACTGATTATGCATTTATAGTCTTCGATATCTTCGCAAGGTGTTTTAACAGCCATCTATAGAAATGTACTTAGATATCTAAACAATTAAATGAATTATGAGAATAGGTAGGAAATATTAAAATCATATGTATATTTATCGATAGATTGATTGATTGATATATAGATAGATAGATAGATAGATAGATAGATAGATAGATAGATAGACAGATAGGTAGTGGAGGGAGAAAGAGGAGGGGGAAACGAAGAAGGAGAAAGAAGGGTGAAATTTCTGAGGTTTTTTGGGTACTATGGCCTGAACATTCAGTAGCGGAGATGCTTGCATGGGATAGAATGAATTGGATCGATGTTTCATATGGGGGGCGGCGTGATGTCACTAGTTTGGCCCAGGGCATATTAAGTGGTCAAGATAAACCATGCCATCTATGGGTCTAGGCTGTGGATGGTGGACTTTTCTTTCAATACAGTGAACATCAGATCTACACAGTGGGTGTATGCAAGTGAGATCTGGACCGAGACTTGAACTTGGGCCCTCTGGACGATAACCACTTCACCACAAAGGCTCGTATAAGTCAATTGATATATGTTTGTCCGAGGATCTACTCTGTACCACAGCGACCATGAGAACCTTGTGAGTGACGCCAGGTGTGCCTTGTGTGTACCTGAATCACGGGGAGGCGAGACAACGTGAGCCAAAATCATGTACACAGCAGGAGTTAAGCAGTGTGTGGAGGATGTTTGTTGATCCACTGATGATGGAGTCCTTTGTCTCCGCTCTCCATATGATCTCTCGCTCTCCTCGGTCCGCTGAGGAAGACAGTACGACCCTTGAGCGCGACGGAACTGCCTTAGGGTAGGTGGTGTGACTTTTGATTTGATGCACAATGGTCAGGTCAAAGGCCAGGCAACCTTACCATAGGGTCATTCCGTTGCGCTTTAAGGGTAGATTCAGTGTGTTCACTGTCGTAGTGAGGATTGCTGCTGTGCTACCATCCTCATTTTTCCGTAAGGCTTCACCACATCACTCACCATCATTAACCTCACCAATGCTGTTCAGAGCACCATATAACAGGCACAGTCCAAAACCATCGCTGTGACTCACTCTCAGTATTGCTATCATCATTGCAATTACTGTATGTGATATCGATTGCCATTACCACCAGAATGATCTCCGGCGCTGCCATTATGGTATTCACTGCCTCACTCTCGTCATCATTACCACCAGGGTTTGGTACCCACAGTGGACTATTTATTATCATCACCAGTGTCATCACCAGCCCAGGATGAGCACCACTACCATCATCACCCCAGGATAAAAGCAAAATACATTTAAAGATCTTATATGCCAAGGTTTGAGCCATAGTTCCTCCAGCAAGGCCCCACTGGCAACATAAGCCACATTCCTGTGTCTGCCAACTGGTCTGGTTTTCCATTTGTCTCTGTCAGCTGATATACTTTGTTCCAGACCCTGCCATTCGTTGGAGGGATGTCTTCTCATTATGGGTAAAAATCACACCACACAAACTCATATTTCTAGAGCACTCGACATTCAGAAATTCGCCCCTAGACACAGGCTATATAGGCCATATATATGTATATATACTTCTTCATTCTCATGTATATATTTTATATACATACACATATAGAGAAAAGGCACAGGAACACTTGTACAACACAAAATACAGCAAATGACACAGGAAGGAACACACAAACACGAACACACACACATACTTGAATGAGTTAAGCAATCCACATACCCATATATACACACAAAAGATATTTCATTTACGCTCAGTAACATACACGAGTTTACACAAAGCACGAATCAGCGTGTATTGAGGAATACAGACACGCGTGCACACCTATACACACGAGCGCCATCTCCCGCCTCCTGTAAGACACACACAAACACGCACCTCTCCTCCCATCCCCTCCACACACACACACACACACACACACTCATATCGTCCCCGCCTCACACACTGACGTACACCCTCCTCCCTCTCCCTCTACCACTCTCGTGGTGGACAATGAGAAGCTGTTAGGGAGAAACCATTCGGTAGTGTTAATTACATCTAACACCAGCCCTCCACAAAGCCGCGAAGATGATGTATAGGATCTTATTAACTCTGCGGATCTAGTTCCAGGAGAGCCGGTCTGGAACCTGGAACAGTTGATAATGAGACTGCGGTTGAGGCGTGGCAGGAGGAATTGTGGTGATCCCGAATGAAATCTGCATTACAGACTTGAGCATGTTATTAGCAAGGGTCTGCAATGTCGGAGTCGAGAGAGTCAACATAGTTCTGGAATATCACGCTGGGGAAATTGTCACTATGGCTCTGGAATGTGAGTCTTGGAAGACGTGTCTTTCAGTCTGCAGAGAGGAATCTCTAGTTTTAATATGTGGTCGTAATACAGAAGTTTTTCACGCGCTGTGCAAAAGTGTAGAGGCGTGTTCTGTGATATTCATGGTAGCTTGAATCTGAAATGTTAATGTTGATTGTTATTTTTCTTTACAGCTCTTTGCGAGAAAATGTATTGTTTCTCTTAAAAGAAAATAATGTATTATTTTCCACAATTCAGGAGTGACACATTACTGTGGTTGTTGCCTGTGTTAGCACCACTGGAAGTTTGCTAGGACTGCTGTTAGTTTGCTAGTACCACTGGCGGTTTGCTAGTATCACTATAGTTTACTAGTACCACTAGTATTAGGAACATCAGTATATTTCAGAACAGTAAATTCTCATCATAACTTTAATTCTGTATTTTCTCCGTATATGTTTCTCATGACGACCTGAACGATCCGTAACCCGGATCTCCAGGGACTGCCCTTCCTTCTGTCTTTCCATAGTCAGTTCCTTCTCTCCCTAAGGATGACGGATAGACTGTAGTAGGACTAATGTCCATGGCTGTTGTGTGGAGCTCTGGACCACTCGCATGTTGTCGTGAGCTCTGATTTTGAATGTTTCCAGTCGCAGTTGTTATGCAAGAAGCTAGGATCGAGTCCCAAAGGTCGCGCCATGAAGGGGAACAGTAAGATTATTGATCGAGTGACACTTGCACCTTCAGTGTGGAGGAAACAGCATGCAAATTGGCACAATGAAACTGGAACATGCGAGGTGTCACCTGGAAACTCTGTTATGGAAAAGCATATTACAACTTCCCACCTAGGAAGAGTAATCCTAATAACTGATAAACAGAGGGACTAGTCAAGAAATGTGGTAATGAGGAAGCGGCACATGAGAGCAGCGTTTTGGAAAACTTGTGAGCGACAGGTTTTGAAACTGGTTGTTCAGGGGGAGTGAGCCTGGCAATTGCCTTACACCTTGGGACTAACCTGAAAATTGCTACTCAGTACACTGGTGTGTGTGTGTGTGTGTGTGTGTGTGTGTGTGTGTGTAGAGAATTGTAAAACTGATACATGGAAGGGAAAGTCTAGTTACTGGCTAGAGAGAGAGAGAGAGAGATGAGCGAGTGGCATGGAACCTACTGTATGGAGAAGCAGCACAGAAATCCCTATACATAAAGGAGTTGTTCGAAATCATTTGCATTAGGGAGTAGCATGAAAACTGGTTCATCAAAGAGATAATGGCATTAGGAGGAACCCCATTCCATTAGAAAGCATTTGTGACCATTCAGAAGGGTGTGGTCTAGTCCACGAGACAGACAGCCTTCCTCGGGAATAGGATGGTGAACCACAACATACTTTTGCTTCATCTTTAATCATGAGAAACAAAAACCGGTGCAGCATTTCTGATCTGACCTGAAAGTTATTACGTTTGAATAGATTTCACTTTCAAGTGTTCATCTTTATGTTTAAAAATTCTGAGTGAATCCTGTAAAACTCTTTTTAAACTTTTGGAATTTTTCTTTTTTACCTGTCAGGCGAGAGCATCTGCAGCAGACGTCTCACGTGTCGTCTGCTTATGAGTACGTTGCTATCTTATTTTGAAAGAAAGTTTGGCTCTAAACTGAGGGATGCGTAGATCATGGTCCACACAGTGAGCAAGAAATAGTTGAGATTTCTATGAAAATATGGCTAGTGTTTGTATAGGAGTTGCTGAGACTCCCATGCTGTGTGAAGGACGCACGACGGTACGACCTTTGGGCACGGCACTCGAGCACTCTAGTGCGACCCTGGAGGACGATTGTACAAACCTCGAGCACATTGGGACGACCCTCGGGTACGATGATGTGGCCTTCTGTCTGCTCTCATCGCGACGCTCACATTCATTCAGGAGCGTCAACCAGAGCAGAGCAGAGCAGAGCCCACGGGGCAACAGTGACGCCTTAGCACGACTCTCCGCCTAATTAACAACCACCCTGTTAGGGCCACACCTGCTCCCGAGGGGCGCTCGTCTCGCTCCATTGTTATGCCGTGGGACAGAGAGAGACCGGAGTCAGAAGTAAAGTGACATCATAGGTGAAAGTGAACGAAAATATGAAATAAAGAGAGAAGTAATGTAGGACACAGTGAAATGGAGAGAGAGAGAGAGAGAGAGAGCATTGCGCATGTAGAGAGAATGTAGATTGAAAAAGCACAGAAAAACAACAAGACATGTGATTGAAACAAATAACGGAATCAGATAAGAATAGCTGGATGATAAATAAACGAAGAGTGAGGAACGATAGCAAGTGGAAACCCCAGTGTCTCTTGACTAAAGAAGAGCTTCGTTGGGAGAGGAATAGAAAAGGGTTACTGCATAACGATCCGAACCAATAAGGTAACCAAACGAATAAAGAGCGAAATAGAAATATGACGATAAGAATGTGAAAGGTGAAAATAATGATCGATACAAATAATGTCTGACTGGAACCTTGACATATTATTTACAGCTTAATCCGCTCCACTTTATTATTCTCAGTACAAGTGTTGAGCCCACACGGCCACCTAAATAAATACCACGAGGCAGACTGTGATTACCCCGAGCCAAGGGTTCGACACCTTCCTGAAACATGGTTCACGAGAAGTGCTTCGAAATGCGTTCCAGAGGTGTTTGAAATTACATCCAGCAGGTGTCAGATTACACGTTTGCAGGCTGATTTACGAGTTTATGATTTATTTGTTTGCTGAATTAGAAATATTGGTAGAATAAGACTTGGAGTGGTTGTGGTCTTCCTCGCGGGTCTGGCATCAATATCGGTCTTCCTCGCGAGCGTGCCACAAAGAACAGACTTGTCCTTCGACTCGTGACAGTTACCGAGTTCCTCCACCCTGCTGAGGTTGTTGCCTCCTGCAGGAGGCTTACCGTCCCCAGTTTCCTCACCTTGTATACGAGGGCAGCTCCCCTGCAGGGGTTTGGACTGAATAGATTGTCATGATATCGTCGCTCAACGATTACGATACATTGTGCCGCTAGACCGATTCTCTGTGAGTATGTTCAACATGGATTTACAGGGTTGAAGTGTCTTGGTCGCGTGATGCTGAGAAACCTGATAAATGGTGCTTAAAGAGGTGACAGGAACCGAGCCTAGCTACCTTTATGCTTCGTAACCAGTTAGCAACAAACAGTTTGTAACTTTATGTTATGTCGTTAAACTTGATGGTTGCCATTACCTAGATGGTCATTACACCAGAATCTGCGCCATACTCGTTTTGAGTCAGTAGTGTTAAATATTAATCATGTGGTCGGGTGAATGTTAGTTGATTAGTTTTTGGTTAGTCCACCCTCAAGGCGCCAACTGGTCATCACAGGTAACACGACGGAGAGAGAGACGAGCTGCTGGTCATTGACCTCTTGCGGCGTGGAAACCAATCAGTCGGGAGTCTTCTCGGCGATGGTTTGGGAGGAGTGCCGAGTATAATGGTTGTAGTTGATTACAGATATTTGGCTGTGTATAATTAGCCAGGTGAGTGGCCTTTGATGTGAGTAAATGATTAGTGTCCTGTGGGAGGAGGAGCCTATTGGAGAGGATCCAGTATGAAGTGATAACAGCCAATTAGACGCTTCTCAGTGAGACTAAGGTGACAAGAGCTAACTGGAGATCTGTCGTGAAGGTTTCAGTAACCAGTCACATATCTGGAGTGAGGACATCAGTTTACAGTCAAATCTCCTCAGTCAAAGCTTCAGTAATCAGACAGATCTGCCGTTAAGGCTTGAATAACCAGTCAGAGATCAGCAATGAGCGTGTTAAAACAAAGTGATATCCATCCTTGTCTAGGAAGAGTGTCAGGGATCTGTTGCTAAGGTGTCAACTTCGGTAAAAGGTCTGCCGTCCCGTCGTGGTGTTGACAGTCCGTCAGGAGGAGGAGGGCGGGCGAAGGGGTCTCTGAGGGACGGCAAGAGGTTCGAGTTACGGGGTCGCAGGTATGGGAGGGAGGGGGGCTGGCAAGAGAGTGAGGGAAGGATAGGGAAGAGAAGGACAAAGGGAAAAATGAGTCAGAGACAATATGAGAAGGGGAAATGGAGGAGAGTAACAGAAAAGGAAAATCAGAGAGCGAAAGATACTCGGGAAATACAGCGGAAACGAACACTAGAGTTCGGAGGAGGTTGAGTTAGGGGTTGAGGTGCGTTGGGGTGACAGAAGGGGGCGAGTGGGAGGGGCGAGGAGGGAGAAGAGTTACTACCGAGTGTCATGCCATGAAGGAAGGGGCCTCAGGGCGCTGAGGAGAATGCTCAGGGCAAGGTTAAAGGGGTGAAGAGGAAAGCTGAAGGGAGAATGGGAAGGAAAGTATTGTAAAGGAAACGCATATATATATATATATATATATATATATATATATATATATATGTGTGTGTGTGTGTGTGTGATAACTCGGGTGATTTCCACCACATCGTTTTTACCGGAGTAGAATCAAAGTCCTTGTGCCTTATTAACTATGCTGCCCTCACTTTTCTTCAACAGTCTCTTTTCATCCACCTTGATGTAGCTTCCCTCTCTCTGTTGCACAGGTTTTATTTCGACTATTTCTCGTAAGGCGTCAGCTTGTGTTCCAGCCCATGGGACCTGGATCTATAACGCGCATCTGGCTGTTGCTTTCCTTAGTTTATTAAAAGAAATACAAAGAAAAGCAAACAGCAACAGACCCCTTGGTACTGTTTGTGATAGTGGAAGATATAAGAAACCGAGATAAGTTTGGTAAGATCTAAAGAACGAAGAGATGATTTAAGGAAAATATTGCCTTTAAACTTTATAAATAAAAAAGGATTTGTATTCATGCCCTCTTCTGTGTAAAGACCAGACACACGAGGATTGACCGTTATGACACTTATTTTCTTGTTCAGCGGATCACTGAAATTATCTTCCGATTTTTGTCTTTATCATATAACCTTTCCACCTGTTAAGAGCCGAGTTCACAAATACGTGAGGAGCTGAAATATATTCTTCCGTCCTTTTCTGTCATACCTGCTATCTTGTTTTTCATCCGGGATGGCCATTACTGAGGAAAACCTTTGCCCATGCCATGTCGACTGCTAATATTTTTATAGATATGATAGCATCTAAACCGGGCAGGGACTAGGCTGTGTTTGATGCTTTCCCTTGAAGAATCAATAGAAGATAAACAAAGGTAAGCGTGCGTGGGTCGGGCAGAGCAGAGCCTGATGAGGGAGCCCAGTGAAAGGAGGGAATTGAAAAGTTTAGTGAGGAGTGAAAAGATTCGAAGGTCAAGTGACTTGGTGATTGAGGTTGAAAGGATTGCTGGGATTGCTCGGAAGGAGGAATGTTTTAGAACTTTGAAAGGCCAGTTTAAATGCACGGGAAAACTGGGTTCTTGTTCGGTGAATAATTCCTGATAGTGAATGGAGTTCGCCAGGTGTGATCAGATGGCATGAATGGAACCTAACCATGACATGACCTGGAAACAGTCTTTCAAAGAAAAGATTTACCGAACGGAACAGAAACGAAATATAAGTTGAGCGATTACCAACTAGTGAAACAGAAGACCTTATGAGCATCTGATACTGGAACGAAAGAACATAGATGCCTTAACACAGCTTATCATTTTATATATGATATTGGCATTGAACGAGCGCGAGCCTGGATATAATCCAGCACGACGTACAGAGGGGAAAGGTTTGCCGTTGCGCCATTTAAAGTGCGTTTTAGTCAGGTATGATGTTTGTTGTGTGAGATGTTGGGTTATGTTTACCTCACGTCAAATAGACACTTTCATACAGCTGAGTTACACGGAAAGGTAGAGGCCTGAATTTGCCCACCAAGGAAGAGAGAAGAATGTTAACGGTGAAGACTTCTTAGAAAGACGCAACGATAGAACAGCCAGAGGACATTACATGACATTAAGCTAGAGACTTGTTAGAAAATATCTAAAGAAGCACTTTTATAGTGTAAGTGTGGTGGATGAATGAATAAACTGTATGAGGAAATCGTGAATGTGGACAGCATACAGAAGTTGAAAAGTTGTACGACAGAGAAAGTTCAAGAGATGCAGCCCCACGTGTTTATGCCTCCCACCCTGAACAGCACAAATATGTAATCACACACACACACACACACAGGCATGTCTAGAGTATATTTGAAGGAACTGGTGCACAGAACTTTTTTCTTCATTGATTATTTTATTATCTTACGGATCTATATTTAAGAACTGATTAGATGCATTTATTGTTGTTGTTGCGTATTGTAAAGAAAGAGCAATTTCTGTTTATAGATGGGAAGAAAATGTATGCATGCCTCCCCTTCGCCTCCCCATTTCTTGTTCTTTCGCTGAAAAATGGAAAACTCTCCAACCCCCAGCCACTATTCCTCCTCTCCAGCCATCTCCTCCTCGTCGCTTTCTTTTTCTTCCCCCTCGGCCCCCTCACCGCCTCCCCTCTGATCCAGGCTCCCCAGTCCTCCTCCTCCTTCCGATTATGTGGCTACGGTTGACGTCGTGGGTCCGAGTTGCTAACATGGATGGTGAAAACCAATTACGTCCATTTTCTGTTCTTGTGCATTATCCAGGGAGGGGAACGGAAAAGATTTTCCCCTGACATGGCAACAACATAAATTACCGAGCCTCTGTTTTCAGCGGGATCCACTGATATATACGTTTCCTCTGTGACTTAAGCAATGGACGAGAGAAACAAAGAGAAGACCAAAAACCAACCAAAATTTTCGGTCATTGAAGGAAGAGAGTTCGCATTAACGAGGTTACAGGACTTTTGGTAGGGTAGGAAAAGACCCCAGAAGGAAATATGAACGAATACAAGGGAACCTAATCCTCTTCTCCCCTCCTTATTAGGACCCGCCCCGCTGGCCTATTCACCGATAGCGGTAACGTGGGGATAATCTTTGTAAGGTCTTCAATGGGATTTTTGGAGGATTTGTAGGGATGACAGGAGGGGAAATGCCGTATAAATTCAGGGGCTTTTTTTTTTTTCAGGGACACCGCTGGCGAAGGCGTGAGTAAAGGGAGAGATCCTGAAGGACAGGTATAAAATGCGTGGATGTTATTCCTTTTAGAAGTTGAGGGTGTCTGACGATATCGTTGTCTCCTGTGTTAACCTAAGAGGACCCTCATGTCTCGAACCAAGTTTTAACTGATGAGTGACACGAATTTTGAAGCTGGAAGGAGGGAGAATAGTATTGGCTCAAAATCTCTTTTGGATAATGGTGGCGACGAGTGTACGGTGGATAAGATCCTTTGGTCTCGATTGAGGGGTCCATGTTCAACCACTTTGGTATTCCTTGCCCCGAGGGAGACGAAGACGGAGTCCCACATGTCTGAGCTCCTCTCACGACACCCTCAGGCTGAATGATGTTGGAAAACCTACAAAGAAATCCATCAGGCCATCAGCACACTCCGTGCTTCCTGCCATTCGCTTCCCATTAGCGTTGATTCCCAGATGAATTCTTCACCCCATTTTGCATTATCTGCCGGTGTGTTCCTCAGGCGTTAGGTATTGGATTTCTAAATTCTTTGTCGGAATCATATTACTTGTCTCATTCCATATTTATCCCGTCATTTATATTCAAGAGGTAAACTAGGACAAAAGAAAGACCAAGGTTTGAGCAGTGTAATACTATAGATAAAAGTGATAAAGATACACAGAAAGTAGAAACAGATTCTTTCTCCCTTCTCGTCAAAGAAAATGTTTACATTTCTGCATGTTTGTTCCTCACACCGACTGGTTTAACCTAACTGTTCTGATGATGTGTTTGTTCTTGGCATCAAACAGATGATTTACTCCGGCTCGGCTTCCGTGTGTTGGTGCACCTGCAATATTACTTGCATGCAGTCAGCCGGATATGCAGGATACGCTTTTTCCAAATAGAATTTTGCACGGTATTCGCAGCCTGAAATCATGGATACATTCACTGTGAATGATGATACTGGCTCAACTTTTTTCAGTGTGAAATTAGGCTCAAATTTAATATCCATTAGAGCGCTGTTGCAAGCCAATCACAAGAGCAGGCTGTTCTTGATCGTTTGTCTATGTTGTAAATATATTTGAACTAGTTTAGTCAGATGAACTGATCTGTAAACTTTGTTTGGGATCAGCAAATGCAATGTTTAGCCAGAGTTTTAGGTATATTGCTTTACTGAAGAAAGAAGAAAATCGTGTGCGACTTAGTAAAGGAAAATTAAATCCATTAAAAGTTTGAAAGTATTTGATAACTGGTTAATAAGATTATGAAAGTCACTGTTCAGCATTGCACAGCTGAGAGCAGAACATCTCCTGAATAAACAGAAGGCAGAAGATAAGAGAGGTGACTGTTGTCAGAGAGGGTATAAATATTATTGCAGGATCTGGATGTGAGAACTCTCGCTCTCTGAATATCAACTGAAAACTGTTTCAGTTTCATGAACAGTCAAGGTTCAGTTTATTCTGTATTTTCCTCACATATATATATATATATATACCTCATATATATACCTCTGCCTGAAGGCAAGATATTTCATTGTCAGAAAGAGATAATTCCTCTGAGGTACTTATATGAATCATGTGTCGATCATCGTTTGAAATGATGACACATTGGCTGTGGGAAATGGTTTATGTGGGTATTAAGTGTCATTCCACACCAGCACACCCACCTAATGAACCATCCACATTTCTTTTAATATATTTACGGTAAAAACTACTGATATAGTGTGCACTCCTACCCATGCTGCTGGAGGTGGCGCAAAAGAGGATGCAGACTACACAAAAGTTGCAGAGCACATTTTCTCTCCGGTCTTCATTTTCTGGCAGCAGTAATGCTCGTGGCCGCCAGTCGGTCAGAGTTAACGCCTAAACTCAACACACATGACAAATGACCGACGAAAAAAAATTTTCCGCAAACAGACTGAGTCGATGTTATTACTTCACATTTGCATATTAGGAAGTTTACATGAAACAACTGGCAGGCGATTTTCTACTGTTTGCGAGTAGGTCTTTACCTTGCCCTTGTGCGCGGCTGTGGGCTTGTCGCTATACCTTTATAGAGATATGGATGTTGATGGAGAGTGGGGATGGGCGGCATAAAGAGAGTGTGTCCAGTAATGACAGACGATGCGTGAAACAAACTGTCTTTTTGTTTAGTATTATCATAATCTAGCATTACTGATGAAGCTACATGGCATTATTCACTCGTTGGTATGGTAATTGAGATGAAAATTAGATTATTGCCGTTCGAGCTAACGTTGGAGGTGCGACAGTACTTATACTGTGGTGTTCAATACCAGTTTTACGACAGGTGAAGTAGAGAGTAAGTCCAGATGACTTGACAGTAGCTTCGGATCCATCGGGACCATCCTCCTCAGAGGGAATGGAAAACACATTTGCAAGACTCGTCGTATCGATATTGCACAGTACAAGCGGTACGAGACAGGCCAGCCTCGGAGGACATTGCAAGGTGAATCACCCTCAGGACAGCGCCTCACTCTGGCTGTCAACATTGCAGCTAGCTTTTCTCTCTCTCTCTCTCTCTCTCTCTCTCTCTCTCTCTCTCTCTCTCTCTCTCTCTCTCTCTCTCTCGCTCTCTCCCCTCTCTAACCGATGCTTGGTTCAATAGTTTAGCCTTCATTTATTCTGGTATAAAGCAACATGATTATTGCTAAAGGTTGAGGATGAAAAAGCAGCCTGTGTCTTTGTACCAGTCAGTTTGTGATTATCTGTCCCAAACCTTCTGGGCTCCCACTGTATGGATCATCTGGTAAAGACAGAGCTTGGCGACTGTGGGTGGCGCTGATGACATGCCGGAGTTTGTTTTTTGGCAGCAAACCATCAGCTGCGCCGTGTTCAAAATGTGATCTCTTGTTGTACGTCTCTTGCGTCATGAAGGCGACATCTGCATTACTTCTGCGGCGCGCCGAGCGGACTGGGGCTGACGTCAGGAAACGTGTGAAAAAAAGATCTGCAAGATGTGTTACATGAGGCATGAAGAACATGACACCTCCGTCCAGTTTTGGCTGCGGTCAAGGGACGTGGGCAAGAGAAAATGATTTCATCTCATGAACTGACTTTCGAGGAGCTGAAAATTCTTTCGCGTTGGTATTCGCGTTACACATTTATTTCAGTTTCCTTCTCATGTCTGTTCGCAGTTGAATACATTTAGCATCATGCAAAGGCTTGAATATTAAGGAAATGGGTTCACACTTAATTATAAGGGAGATTAATATATGTAATCCAAGAACATAATGAGGATATGATACTTAATTATTTAGAAATATGATAATGATTACCTTGTAGGAATATTGTCGATAATAACCAATACCTGTTGTCAAAAGCACTGTGAACAAATAATAATATAATGATAATGATGATATTGGTAACAATTAGAAAAAGAAAAAGGAATAGTATAATCAGTATTTACTTACCACATACTCACATCAAACATTACTCAAGGGAATGGTAGCGATTGCCTTCATGTATATATCAAAACACCTTCATGGTCATATGGAAGATAATTCTGTTCGAACATAATTAGTATAATTTATTTTTCTAACTTGCAAGAAGTGAACATTCATACAATTAGCATCTGTTTTAACATGATGAAGATTTAGATTAGATTAATTATGAATGAAACTATTCAAAAACGTCAATAGTATAGTAAACTGGTTAGATGACATGATGGGAGACTTGTAAGTCTCTACAGGTTCACTACATCTTGGTTGAAGTGTGATGAAAAGGAAAAGAATTTCTATGCTTAATTGTGTCCAGGAAAATGTTTGTGCAACCTTATCCCAGCTTTATGAGTAAGAACTAAAGATGAATAACTGTGAAAACTAATCCTGCAGATCTAATATTAAGGAAGAATATATGTTTTAATAATACACTGTTACCCCTGAGTTAACTAATCGAAACTAAAGTGCAAGTAATATGTATACAACAGACATTGTTTACCTCTACCTAACTATAAGTCTGTCTCGTTATAAGGCAATTTGTGGAGTTTTATGAGGACCGGAGAAGTACGTACCAATTATCGTCACTAAAATGTTACAGGTCAGAATTACTAATATTCGGCGATGGTAAACAGTAGGGATTTCCATCCGTCGTATAGTACAAAACGGTCTCTAACCACGCCAGGTGTTATGTGATAAAACGGTCTTACAAAGCCAGGATGACTTGTTTTGTTTTAGTTTTGTGTTTCAGATACTGAGGGGAAAGGCTTAGAGGCTAGAACTAGCTGTATTAAGTCGTCTCCTGTGAGATCATATTATTATGTCCCGCTTCAGTTGGTGTCCTTCACTAGGTATCCCTTCAAGAAGCCTCCAAATAGATATCAGTTGTCGAAGTTGTAATGACTCCAACGGGAGCTGGGGCTGTCTCCTACCTAAGGCACTGGATCTCCCGACCAACACTGCGGACAATTGCTTTCTGCTGTTGAGGGAGTTCTCCAGCACTGCCATCTTCGTTACTGCACACACTCCTACTGCCTTCATTAGACGACTCTACCACTTGTACAGCCAACTTTCTTGTGGACCCTTGAGTTCTTCACTACGTTGTCGAAACACTACTCAGACTACGAGAAGACTGGTGAATGCACATGACAATCTAGAGGTTACCTCACTCGTGACAAGCTTATGTGGCTGGTGGGAGACCAAGTAACCTCTGGAGAGGCCACATGACCTCATAGCGTCAGTCAATATCTCGCTCCGCAGGTTTAAGAGCTCCTGACCAGCATTTCTAAGTTATCGCTTCTTCATTGTCGTAAAATCTTACAAGTTCTTGGAGCTTTTGACCAACTTGCTGATATGAATCAAAATGTTTACATAGTTTTCTGGCTTATCTTTCCTGTCTGGTATACGGTATTATGTACCCTTGTGGACTGTGTGCAGTTGTATGTGTATGATGCGATCTGGAGTTTATTTTCACAAGCGGTAATAAGACTTCCGGGACAAATACAGAGCAAGAGGTGGAGATAATCAGGAAGTAGTTATGGTAAATGAAAGAGTAGTAGTGAACGAAAACAACATAGCGTTATACTATCAGTTGTTCATATGTTGTAGTTTGATGAGAGACGCCAGATGAGAGGTCGAGTCGTCATCGCAGGACCTGATCATCCTTTGTTCTCGCGTGTGATGACCTCCCCTTGAGGATGACACTGGCTATACTTAAGGGGATCCCACATATCCTTCCTTCGGTAATGATTACTTTCATGCGCACATGAAGTACACAGTAATAATACTGTCATTATGAGTGACCATTTCAAGTGGCTCACGTTATTCATCACCAGACAACAGCACTAACAGAACACCACACAACATCCACACCATTGTTCTGATCATCACACCTTCCGCCAGGGTGTCAAAGTAACACGACACTCCCTCGATACACAACACTGCTGTAAACGTTCACTCCACCAGGACACACGATGCCACTGTAATGCTTCGCTCTACCATTAAACATCTTTTTTCCTAAATCCTTACCCACCCAGGGCGCTCCCAGAAGCTTTCATTCCACCAGGACACACAACACTCCTGCAATCCCTCGATCACCCAGACTGCTGCCACCATCCCTCACTACACCAGGGCAGAGCAATATCCCGACTCCCTCTAACGGAACGAGAGAATCAATTTCCCTCCGAAAATTCTTGCCCATCGGGAAAATAAAGATTCCCACAACAAATCCTGAGCAGTAAGAGTCTCTGATTGCCAATTTCTTATTTTATTTTCTTTCTTGGCCTCAACAGGGGTCAGAATAAACCGTGTAAGCTTGCCCTTAACGAGGGTCAGAACGCACCATACGAGCGCAGTAAACAAGCGGTTTTCGAGATTTAACGAGAGAATAATGAGACCGATCGAGATCGCTAATCTGAAGGTGCTTCTAAAATCCACTCAGGGTGGAAGGTGGCCAGTGTGGCCACTGTGCATGTTTTTTGCCATTATTTCAACCGTCTGGTTGCTATACTCAACCGTCGTCTTGTTCTGCTCAACCCTCGGGTTTTTATACTGAACCGTCGGGTTGTTATACTCAACCATCGGGTTGTTATACTCAACCACAGGGTTGTTATACTCTCCGGGGTAAAATATCAGGCGATATTGGATTCCCTGTCAGGCCAGTTAGTGACTATATACGCGAATGGTTTATAGTTTGAAATTTTTGAAAGATTTGAAAGAGAGTTCGTCATTCATTTCTGTTTCATGTTTTCGGCGTTTATGAAAACGTGTGTGCTTCCTTGTTCACATGGAAACAAAACTGTACGTTAAAGATTTGGTTTAAAGCGATTTTGCATTCAAAGATAGTGCATTCCAAACATGCTCACACACACACACACATAACATAGACCATGACTTTCATAAATCGTGCCACAATATGAGACACCGGACGAGGAGGTGCACCTGATGGGTCATGGAAGGCAACATAGTCATCAGGTGTCCAGAGGAAAGGTGCAGTTCAGAGGCCAGACTGGCCGGCATTCCTTGGCTGCCTCCTCACCACACACATTTAACCGAGATTGCCGTGAAATTCTGACACGTTTGTTCTGTTAAAGAGAAATGCGTTACATGAAAACTCTTCCTTTATAGAGATATAAGACATCTTTGTTTATTGGAGGAGCTTTTTTATGGCGGCGGAAGGTTCCCTCAGGTGGATGGTTCTGGGATTATATCACTAAGGGGATGTGTGGATCTGAGAAAACCTGTGGAAGGTGACGTCGCATGGAAGTTCTCTGCAGGGAGGCTGGAGTCCACTTGAATCTGGTTGTGATGGTAGGGCAGGGTGGAAAGAGAGAGAGAGAGAGAGAGAGAGAGAGAGAGAGAGAGTGTCTGCTTCACAGTCTGGAATAGTCCTGGATCCATATTTGTATTGAGTTACTCAGGGTTATCGTAGACAACCTGAGAAAACCTAAGAAAAAAGACAGTTTCGTTATATAGTATAACTGGTCAGAAAGTAGAGCACTACCTAGATTGCATTTAGCTTGCGTATCGCTGTACAGTATCTGTCCTTGCCTATTGTGCATTGTAGTGCTCTAAAATATTATCTTACATTGCCACTACCATCACCCACTGGTCGCTACGTATCGCAGGGAAAAGGACTACTACATTATAAGGTTTTATTTCCTATGGTTACTAGTAATATAAATCATATATTTCGTTGGATACAAATTGAATTTTTATTATCAACAGTGTTTCAGTCCTCCAGGGATCTAATATAAAGAAAACGCTGCATCACTATGTTTTGATAAGAGTTTATAAATGAAAATACTTGAGTTGTATAGAGTAAGAGATCCCTTCGTCGGCAGATATCTAGGTTTACGCAGTGTTGGGCCGGACGTGTAGTTGTTCCTGAAACACAACATCCACCAGCGACTAGCGTAACAATGAATATAAAATGATGTGGAAAAAATACATGAAAGGAATTCAGAGGTGCAAGAGATGAGAATAGAAAGTGTTGAAACCGCGGGAAATTTATTACAGAATTTATGTCTAGCCAGTGTTTGAGGAGGAGGGGGGGGGTTAACCCCCTCCCCCATCCAGGGCGGCGAACAGCGACTATTTTACAAATAGAAATCATATTTAATCCTGGTCAAAGGAGAAACTTGAATTCAGGTTAAGGGCTGATTCTGTTCTCAGGAAATTGCGTTCGGTGGCAACCATTGTTGAGACGAGCTGAGAATTTCCTCACAATCCTGAACCATTTCCCTTACATTCCGCCTCCTTTTTTGTTT
>JAYMFT010390011.1:0-12155 GCA_038088735.1 Panulirus argus
TATATATATATATATATATATATATATATATATATATATATATATATACTTTTTTTTTTTTTTTTACATCAATACTGCTTTATTTGCTACCTTAGAATGAAGTTTAGACATTGTATTATATCTGGAAGGAAACTTAAAGGTACTCTGAGTAATGCAGGATGTAAGGGAATCACTTATATCACTTGCTGTGAAATTAGGGTTTTTTAGCAACTTTACATCTTCAACCCCTTTCTAATCTGCCCACCTTCTACGTTATACTTACCACATGCATTTCTCACACATGCCAACACTTCTTCCCCAAATACCCCCCATTACACATACTTCACACCCTTGATAAAAACTTCTCAATAATTGTAGCAGCTTTCCTTCCATACCGCATATTGACCTTCCACAGGGCATCTCCATCATTTCTATCATGTGCTTTCTCCATATCCATAAATGCAACATACAAATTCATGTGTTTCTCTAAGTACTCCTCACACACATTCTTTAAAACAAACGCCTGATCCACACATCCTCTAATCACTTCAGAAACTGCACTGTACCTCATTTTGATGCTCTGGCACTGAAAACCCTCCCATATAACTTACTAGGTATACTCAGCAAACTTATACCTCTGTAGTTTGAACACACCTTTATTCCCCTTTGCTTTATATAGTGGCACCATACATATATTCGCCTATTCTCAGGCATGTCAACATTATCCATACATTCATTGAAAATCATGACCAACCAATCAGTAACACAGTCACCCCCTTTCTTAATAAATTCAACTGCAATACCATCTACTCCAGCCACCCTATCACATTTCATCTTACATAAGGCTTTCCCCAACTCCTCTCCACCAAACCACTCCATAACTCTCTTACTTAGTATTCCATCCCTACCCAAACACCCTATATGTGCCTCACTATCATCAAACATTCTCTCTCTCTCTCTCTCTCTCTCTCTCTCTCATTATTTACCTCCATCCAAAACAACTCATTTTTCATAGAGTTTACTGATACTTGCACACCCCAACTCATTTTCCCTCTTTTTCAACCCCTGCACCTTCCTCTAGACCTACTACTGTTTTCTGTTATACATCTTTCAATCCTTCGCTTTCCTTCCCTGTAAGTACTGCCCAAATGCTTCCCTTTTCTATTTTACGAGCAACTTTATTTATACGTACCACCTCTCACTATCCTTTCTAATCTGCCCACATCCCACCTTTTGCATGCTACATACATCTGTCTCATATGGCAGCACTGCTTTCTAAATACCTCCCATTTCTGACTCACTATCCATACTGCATATACTTTCACCATTTGTCGTTCTATACTCAGTCTCTCCTGGTATTTCTTCACATTTGCAGTCCTTCCCTGTAATTACTGCCCAAATGCCTCTCTTTTTTCTTTCATTTGCATCTTCTTCATCCAACCAATCACTTCTGCCCTCTCTAATCTGTCCACCTCCCATCTTTCATATGCCACATGCATCTCTCACCCATGGCAGTACTGCTTCCCCGAAAAACTCCCATTCCACACCAAGTCTCCTCTCTTCATTTACTCTTACCTTTTTACATTCTACACTCAATATCTCATGGTATTTCTTTGCACAAATCTCTTTTCCAAGCTCACATACTCTCGACCTTTTGCTATTCTCCACTCAATCTCTCCTGGTATTTCTTCACACTTAAATCTCTTTTCCAAGCTCACTTACTCTTGCCATTCTTTTCTCACAGACATTGTTTTCTGTTTTTTGAAAACCTCTACAAATCTATAGCCTCGCCTCCACTAGATGGTGATCAGACATATTACCAGCTGCCTCTCTCAGCACATTTACATATAAAAGTCTTTTTTGCACGCCTTTCAATTAGTATGTAATATAATAATGCCTGCTAACCATATCTCCTGCTCTTATATGTATACTTGTGTATGTCTCTCTTTTTAGACCAGGTATTTCCAAACATCAGTCTTTTTTCAGCACACAGATCCACAAACTCCACCATTTCCATTCATAATACTGAATACCCCATGCCCCCCAGTTATACCCTTAACTGCCATGTTACTCATCTTCACATACAAATCACACTCATCACTAATACCTGGTCTTTACATCAAAACTGCTGACCAATTTACTCAGCTGCTCCCAAAACACTTTCTTCTCATGATCTTTCTTCTTATGGCCTGGTGCATAAGCACTAATAATCACCTAGCTCTCGCCATCCTTTTTTCATATTTACCCTCATTGGTCTAGAATTTACTTCCTTACATACACAAACTCTCACAACTCCTGCTTCAGGAGTAGAGTTACCCCTTCCTTAGCTCTTGTCCTCTCACCAGCCCTTGGCTTTACCCTTAAGACATTTCCAAACCGTTCTTCCTCCTTAACCTTGAGCTTTGTTTCACTTAGAACCAGAAAATCTAGGTTTTTCTCCTCAAACATGCTATCTATCTATCTCTCCTCTCTTCTCATCTTGTTTTGCACACACCTCAGCCTGTGCCAATGAGGAGGTTGAGCACTCCCTGCTTGGCTCCTTTTTCTGTTCCATCTTTTAGAAAGTGGGGGGGGGGTGCCACCTCCCGTTCTGCCCCCATTAGTTGCCTTCTGTGACAGAGAGAATGCAGAGGTAAAATGATTTCTCCCCTACCCCATATTCCTGATGGTAAGGGAGAAAGAATTTTACCTCTTTGTACCCTGTGTGTCATCAAAGGTAATAAAGAGGGGTAGGGGTGGGGCTGGAAACCTCAAGCCTTCTTGTATTTCAATTTCTAAGACAAAACAGGAGCAGCCAGGCAAGGAGTGTTCATCGTCCTCACTGGCTTAAGTGTGGGTGTCTAAATGTGTGTGGATGTTACCAAGATGACAAGAAAAGGAGAAACAGGAAGTATTCCTTCGGAGAGGAATCTGGATGTTCTGGCTATATTTGAAATAAAACTGAGACTAAAGGTGAAGAATGGTTTGGGAAAGTCTTGAGGATAAAGTAAGAGGTTGGTATGAGGGCAGGAGCTAAGGAAGGAGTAGCACTTCTGGTCAAGTATGAGTTTTGGTAATGAGTGAAAGTGTCGGAAAGTGAATCCCAGACTGATGTGAGTACAAATGAAAGTGGGTTTCAAGAAATGGGTGATTAGGTAATTATGCACCTGGCCACAAGGATGAGAGGCAAGTTTTGATGTGTTAGCAGTTTTGTGATGTGTAATTCAAATGTGGGAGTGAGTAACATGGCAATTGAGGGTATAATTGCGAGACACAGTGTATTAGTGAGGTGAAGAGGAAGAAAGTTTGTGTAGTTGTGTGCTGAAAAAGGACTGGTGATTGGGAATACCTGGTTTAAAATTAGGGCCATACAGAAGTATATGGCACAAGGAAGGTGGGAGGCAGGAAGGTGAAAAAGGGCAGCGAATGGTGGTACGACAAAGTAAAATTGCTTGTGAAAGGGAAGAGAGGTGTATGGGCAGTACTTATTTGGGAGGAGTGTGGATGATTAAGAGATGTACATGAGAAGGCAACAAGAGGTCAAGATAAAGGTGCAGGGGTTGAAAAATAGGACAAATGGGGGAGCAGTTAACAGTGAACCTCAAAAGAACTAGATGTTTTGCAAGAAGGTTGATAGTTTATCTCTGATAGTTTGAGATAAACAAGAGAACTAATGGAAATGCACGTTGATTGTTTATCTCTGATAGTTTGAGATAAACAAGAGAACTAATGGGAATGTCACTGAAAAGGGCAAATGGGGAATTGGTAGTACTGTTAGTGATGAAGTGATGAGATGGAGCAAGTATTTTGAAGGATAGTTGAATGTGTTTGATGACAGGATGGTAGATATAGGATAATAATAATGTATATAAATATATATTGATTTTCTCTGGGGAAAGAAGAGAAAGAATGCTGCCTACATGTCTCCTGCATGTCGTAAAAGGTGACTGAGTTGAGGAGTGAGGAGGCTGGAAATCCATTCCTCCTGTAATACTTTCTGCATATAGGAACAGAGGAAATAACGAAATAAGAATCTACTTACCTCTAAGGCTCAGACACCGGTTGTGGTCACTACGTTGCTTGTGAGGGAAATATTGAATAGTTGTGATGGAAAGAAAGAAATGTACATAATTATAATTAAAACTCTTCCTGTCCTAAACAAATATCATTCTAAAAGTATCATACCATTTAATAGTGATACATTGTGACCATATTTGTGCATATCTTATATGAATCATACACACAAGATGTGTCACATTCTTGCTGTTATGTATGATGCCTTGCATTTATAACCACTTTAGCCTAAGTCATACATGAATTTTTCTCCCATGCAAGGGTTTTTGTAAGTTATGTGGAGTATATTGATGCATAGAATAAGTAATACTTTCTAGTGAGGTTCTTGAGGAATCAGAGAGCATATCTTGAAATCAGATAACTTTCACAGGTATGTGGATGGAGGGACCTGGTCCAAGATTTCAAGGTCATGATGTTCCACATGGAGGACCACCAGGATCTAGGGATGGTCTTCCAGACAGACCCTGGGATACAGACAGATCTCGGGAAGGAGACAGACCCCCTGAAATGGACAGATTCAGAGATGGTGATCGTTCTCGAGACGATGATCGACCTCATGACTTGGACAGAGACCGATCGATGGACCGCTCTATGGATGACCGATCTATTGATGACCGCCCTAGGAATGACCGCTCCAGAGATGACCGTTCAAGGGACGATCGCTCTAGGGACGACCGATCCAGGGATGATCGCTCCAGAGACGACCGCTCCAGGGATGACCGCTCCAGGGACGACCGATCCAGGGATGACCGATCCAGGGATGACCGATCCAGGGACGACCGATCCAGGGACGACCGATCCAGGGATGACCGCTCTAGGGAAGACCGCTCTAGGGATGACCGCTCCAGGGATGACCGTTCCAGGGATGACCGCTCAAGGGATGATCGCACAAGAAATGACCGCTCTAGGGATGACCGTTCCAGGGATGAACGTTCCAGGGATGATCGATCTAGGGATGACCGCTCCAGAGATGACCGCTCCAGGGATGAGCGATCTAGGGATGATCGCTCTAGGGATGATCGCTCCAGGAGTGATCGTTCTAGAGGTGACCGATCTAGGGACGACAGATCCCGAGATGACCGATCCAGAGACGATCGATCCAGAGATGATAGGTCAAGGGACAACCGATATAGAGATGACAGATCTCGCGATGATCGGTCCCGTGATGATCGCATTCGGGACGATAGATCGTGGGACAGTAAATCACGGGACAATGACAGAAGAAGGGATGAAAAACGATCTTGGGATAGGCCAAGATGGGGCTCACGCGAGGAGGAGGAACCGGTAGTGCAAATGGAAGATGGAGAACCTGGCAGCTGGGATGTGTGGGCCATGATGTCTGCTGGTGATTATCCTTTACCGAAGTTTGGAGGTCTGAAAGAAGATATGCCAAAAGAAGAGAAACATAGAGAGGAATTTAAGGAAAAAGTGAATGATAGAGAGTTACCAAAAGAACAAAAAGAAAATGTTGCACCCAAAAGAGAGGATAAGGAGTTGAAACATGACGTCGAAAGTGTAGAACACAAACAGGAACCATGTAATGATAGTGCACCAATGGAAGAGGAAAGTGCATCTATGGAAGTAGAGAGTGCTCCTATTAAAGTGGAAAGTGCATCTATGGAAGTGGGTAGTGCATCTGTGGAATTAGAAAGTGCATCTGTGGAAGCAAGAACTCTTCCCATGGAAGTGGAAACAGTGAACAAGGAGGAAAGTAGTTTATCAAAAACTGATGTTAGTGTTTCTGAAAATGACCAGTCTACAGTTAACACACAATTAAGTGGGTCGCTGCAGGAGCAAGATTCCAATGAAAATGACAAATCTAAAGTTAGTACGCCTCAGGATACATCTTTGCTGCAGGAAGTTCTTTTTGAAACCAACCCTTCTTCAGTTAACACACAGTTGAATAAATCTCCACAGCAGGATGATCCCAACCGTGGGCATTCCAAGGATTCTTTCATTTCTGGTGAGGAAAATACTGGTAATGATATGGAAAGTCAGGATCACATGTCACAACACCCTGAAAGGCCTTCATTTTCTAACGTAAATGACCCGTCAGGAGAAATGTCTAAGGTCGAGTACTCAAAACTTAACTATATCCAACAGGGGGATTCTAAGCAGGACAAGTTTGATCAAGAAAATTCGCAGGATGCTGATTTCTGTCATGGAGATTCCCATGAGGATGCTTCTGTACATAAAGACACCTTACAAGAGGAAAAGTCTAGTGAAGAGAGACCTTCATCTCTCTGTCTGGAAAGGGATTCTTCTTCTCAACGAGAGCTCCGTGTAGAATGTTCGGAGAATGATGAGCCACTTGGACAGGAAGAGTCTTCTACTGATTTTGCTGCAGCTAAAGTGGACAATAGCAGGATTATGGGAAGTCTAGAGAGTGATGATAGAGATAATGATCAGGAAGAGCAGGGTAGTACTTGTGCTAATGGTGATGGCCAAGCCAATGAGGACACAGAGGATGATGGCTCTGTGTTGGATAAGGAACAAGAGGAAATTGAAAGGGAAGACAATAGAGACCAGGATAATGATAATAGTCAGTTGAACGAAGATTAGAAACATTAAATAGTGTTTAAGAGTCGAGTGCCTAAGCAGTTTGACAAAAAATGAATTTTGAGCAAGTCACACATGCGCATACATGTTGTAAATTTTTAAGTGGCATTAGAAATGTCATGCAGGTTCAGTGCAGTAGGTTTGATGCAATTTTGGTAAGACGTATGGCTCCTCAAATCACAAATGGCCCTGAAAAAGCCATTAGCCTTTTATTAAAACATTGCTAACCAGACAGAAAAAAAAAAAGACATTGACTTGAGGTGTACCTGAATTTTGCTGGGATAATTGATGCCGCAAGTAATGAGCCTACCTGTGATGGTTGACTGTCATGTTATTTATATACCTCTCAGGCGGGTGACTCTGTACCTTTTGGCTGTGATCTAGATGTTTTATTAAGGACTCTTGTACAATGTTTTAGCTTTTTACTCTGTTTTCACTTTTAAAGTCAAATTTAATAAATTTTAGACTATTTTGTATATGATGGCCTATTTCATTTGTCCAAAGTTAATTTTGTCTGAATGTAAATTGGGCATGCTCTACCAGTGACTTTCACTGTGAATTTAAAGATACCAATGTGCAGTTAATGTTGGCACAAAAAGCCTATTGATTAGCTCAATATAGCTTACTAAGGCTGTGTCCATTAGGTACATGAGTCACGCTGGATGACACGACTCAGGTAGGTCCGTGACTTGGGCATCTACGCAGTCATCGATGAGCTCAGCGATGGACCCCGCATGCCCACTCAAATGTAGTGGTGCATGCAAGGTATGGTACCAAGTGGTGATCCTCAAGTGTACAGATGAAACAAGTGTACAGTGCACATCTACCAAGCAGTGAGCAAGTGCCCAAGTGACCTAGCGTATTAAAAGTGGGGTGCACAAATGCGTTTTCACCGTGCAGTGCAAATTACAAGAAAGTGAATGCAGTGTATTCCTTTGAAAAATTGTGCATTTGTGTGTTGTGACCTCAGACTTATTTCTCCCTCCAGTTGTATGCTGTTATTAAAGTACTTTGTCTGAAAGAAACTTTGTGAAGTATTCCTGTTTCAAGAAATGTAGAAATCTAAATGTTTTCATTTGATTCTTAATAAATGAATGTAGAGGCCTTAACATGTTAAATTTTAAACCCAAGAGCTGTTTAAAAGAAGGGCCTGAGTGGTGTGCTCTCGCACTTGTTGAATCTGTATTATATGGTGGAAGGGCCAGAACTGACCCTCACCACACTCAGCTCTTGCCCAGACACCATATTATGAAACTTTATGCAGTCATGTCTTTGTACTTGTTTGCCATGAATACATTATCCTGTTTTCCATGTATTCCCAGACTTTTCATCTAACTTGCTATAATTTTTACCCCTCCTAACATGGAGGCTTTTGCTTAATGTTTTGTCGTCCATCCACCCAAACCCAGGTATGGATTCCATTTCATTAATGTTTGAACCAGTGCCACTTCATATCTTGTTAAGGGAGGTTTGTGGTAGGGCAGGTTTGAAGACAAGTAATGACTGCATGGAATTCACAAGTATAATTTTACTACGATAGCAAACAAGAGTTCCTGCTCCATGGTTTTACTCTGACCTATCATACAGTAGTACATCACTACTTATGGTTAGGGTCCCTTTGTCACTGCAATATGAAGTTTACATCACATTATGCTGTTAGCATGATTTTGGAAGTTGCCTATAAATGGTGATTGACGGTGTAATCTTAGGTTTAAGTTTATTAGCTGATATAGGAGGAAGTTACGATGCACCTGCCATTATCGAGAACTGCCGGTGTTGGCTACACCCCCCCACCCCCTACCTCAACTGCTGCTACAGCAACAACCACAGATAAGTGAACTCAGAGGTGGCTGTTGTGGGGGAGGCATTTTGACTGTATGCTGTGCTTATTTAATGTAGTAATAAAGTGTTTGTACTCCTGAAACATTTCACTAAGCCTTGACAGCATTTTAATATAATGCATTTTTAGCTTCCAAGTGTTTGCTCTAAATGATTGTATCAGTTTTGGTGGTAGAACATAGATTCCTTATTAGATATAGTTATTATATTTAGTTCAGGTTTGTTTATTGTGATGTAAAGGTTTTTGATCCACGTTGCAATTATCCAGTAATATATTTTGTATTTATCATGAATAAGCTTAAAAGTATTGCAGTCGGGTGATAGAATATTCCATGTTAGCTGAGCATGAAGATGGCATTTATAAAGTTCACAATGAAAAATTTGTGGAGATTGAGTATCAAAAGTTTGATCTTAACTAAATGCTATCTGAGAGAGGATTACTATTTTAATAATAGTTTATTGCTGTTTACTAATTTACCATTTACTTTAGGGATGATTTTTTTTTTTTTTTTTTTTTTTTTTTTTTTTGAGCAGTCTTGTGTGAGGACATATTATCTTGTAGCAACTGCATTGTTTTCATCCATACTATATGAATAGTAATCTCATGAGGTATGGCATGGTATGACTGAATCTTGAAACTTATAATGGTTTGAAAGCAAGTTTAATATGCATTACAACTTGGATTTATTAATTGACCCTCCTGCAGGAGCAGTAATTTGATAATTTCGTAAGATGTAGGACAATCAGTGGATATGCTAAAGTGCATTTTAGTGTGTAATTGCATCTTAGGATGTTTAAGTTAACATGAACTGAATTATTTTTTGAGTGAATCATTTTGTGGGGACTAGGAAGCGCAGATCTCGTGTAGCATGTTTATATGAATCTTGGAAGGTGTTCAGACCTATGTAGCATGTTTATGTTGATATCCAACAGTTCAGAGGTTGCGGCACACATGGTGAACATTCTGTGGGCTTGAGATTTTCATTTGTAGTCAAAGTGTTGAACCCCACAAGGAAAGACTTGCATTTTCTTCAAATGTGTTCCAAATGCAAAGTCACCTTCAATAAGGACTTTCCCAACCAACCCAAAAGAGCCCACTGCTTTACCTTACTCCTCAGTGGAGTGCAGCCTTGAAGCTTTATGAGTTATCTTTGAATATTTTCCTTAAATCTGTTTTTATAAATCAGTCCCAAAACTTAAAATCTTACCTTAAAGACTCCCTTTTTTGGTCTTTAAGTAAGATTATTGACAAATAGGCCTCAAATACTGGGTTTCAGAGCCCTTAACGTACTGTAAAAACATGATATTTATAAATGTGAGGTTGGCTGTCATAATGTTTTAACTTTTAAACCTCTTTTTTGGAACTAAATAGAATTAATGACAGATAAGCCTGGAACAGCAAGATTTTGAAGTCCTACCTTAATGAAAATGACACATTAAGTATCAGAATATGTGAGCTAGGCTATCATAACTTAAAACCCTTAAAAGCCTATCATTAAATCCTTTTAAAGGCACTAAAAATTGTTGATAAATGTGGCACACAAGGTTCCAGAGATCCTGTTAGCAAAAAACACATATTTATTTATTTATTTATAACACACTGAACTAGGCTATCATAAATTAAAATCAAACCTTTAAAACTCCCTTTTTCAATGCTAAATACAATTATAAATAAACAGACCTGGAATACAGGGTACTCCAAGTCCTTGGTAAAAATGACAAATATTACTTAATAAGAATCTTGATCTAGTCCATCATATTGTAAAAACCATAAAAACTGAAAACTTTTTCGACTATAAAGAGAATTATTGGTAAATAGGTTGAAACACCTCAATCCAGAAGCCCTATCTTAGCAAAAATGAAACATTATTTTTAAGGATGTGATATAACCCCAAAAACATACCTTTGATTTTTTTTGTGTGGGTGCATTACATAAGATTGATGACATAGACATGGAAAAAAGGATTCTGCAAATCTTGTCTATCTTTCTATTTATGTGCCCATTTCCTCTTGGAACTACCATCAATTATTGATAAATTGGCCTGAAATACCCTGAAACAAGGTTTTGGAGGTCCTAAATTACTGAAAATGATAGATATATTTGTTAAAAATGTTCAAGAACATCAACTTAAAAACTTTTAAAACCTACTTCTGCAACTCCTTTTGGGATGCTAAATAGAATTATTGATCAATAGGCTTTGAATACCAGTTTCCAGAGGTGCTAACTTTGTAAAAATGACTCAGTTGCTTAAAAGAATGTTATCTAGGGCATCTTAATATTGAAACCCTAAAAAGCTACCTTTAATACTCCTTTTTGGGTACTGAGTTATTGATATGTTTGAAATAGATTTCCGGAGGTCCTACATTAAGTAGGTAGTAGTTGGTAGGCAGGCAACGACCAGGGAGGTATATTACCAGTACTACCCACCTGGGTATCGGAAGAGTTAGTGACGTCTGCATTGTGAGCCAGCACTTTAGTGGTTGTCAAGCTGCACTCCTCTGACCCAGGCAGCTGTCTTTTCTTTCTGCCTCACTAACATGTGGACTGCTGGCTTTCTGTACACAAACATACAATCTCTCTTTGTCATTATAACACTTAACAACACTTAATTCACACAGCTTATTCTTTGTAACTCTAGATTTTTTTACAGTGAGCACTATGCACTAGCCCAGCTTTTTTGCAAAATGGTAAGAGCAGTAGATAGAAGTAGTAGGTAGGAACGTTAGGTAGAATCATGAGGTAGGAGCCTCTGCAAACACTGCACTAGACTTTCTCGCTGCCAGTGACCTGTTAAGGATAAGGCACTAAAGGCTTAGAAGCAGCACTAGAGTTTTTTAGTTGTGGAGAGACTGTTGGCATGGCCACCCTTTTGAGGCAGTTCCATTTGGAACAGGCATCAGAGATATAGATAGATAGACCGACATTAATGAATGTCATACACTATAAGAATGTGATCTATGAAGTAGAAAGATAAATATCTAGTAGTAGAATATGTTTTTGGGTACTAAATAGAATTATTGATATATAGGCTTGGAACACAGAAATCCAGAGATCCTATCTTATTGAAATTAACACCTGTGTTTGAAGGGACATTTTCAAAGTTTTTAAGCCATGATGTCGTAAGTCACTATCTTATAGTGTGTCATATTTGCTAAGATAGGATCTGAGGAATCATGTGTTGTAATCCTATTTATCAGTAATTCTGTTTAGCACCCAAAAAGAAGTTTCAAAGTTGTTTAAAAAATTTTTGAGTTGTGCTATCTTAGAACATACTTACAAATGTGTCATTTTCATGAAATTAGGACCTCTAGAAACTTGTTTCAGGCCTATTTATCAATACTGTATATGTAGCATCCAAAAAAGGCTGATAAAGATAGATTTTCAAAGTTTTTAAGTTATGATGATCTTAAACATTATTTCATAAGTAATATGCATCATTTTTGCAAACATAGGATCTTCAGAATCTTGTGTTGCAAGCCTATTTATTAATAACTCCATTTAGTACTCAATTTTTAAAAGGAGATTTTTAATGATTTATGTCTTGTTGTCCTTGAACAAATTCTTGTAAATAATGTGTTTATTTTCACTTAACCAGGACCTCCAGAAACCTTATTTAGACTTATTTATCAATAACCCTTTTTAGTGTCAGGATTTTTTTTTTTCATTGTCGACTATTGATCCCTTCTTATTTTCATTTTGTTAGGAACTTAAGGCCCTCGTACTC
>JAYMFT010390022.1:0-19774 GCA_038088735.1 Panulirus argus
TTACTTTCTGCTTGATAGTTGTTGATGATCAAGTGAGATTACCATGGGGGCCCATAGCCATGGTTTTAGTAAAACCCCTTAATAAGACATTAATGACCCAACTAGGCCAGTGGACTGCCAAGCTTTCTTTGACTACTCACTTTAATGTAAGCTAAGGAAAGGCCGCGAATATTATTCATTTGTTATCTAATTCTGTAAACAGCGGTAGAAATAATATGGCATGCATCCTAACACACCTGCTAATAATAACCAAACAACATGACATTGACTAGCGGTTTTGCTTAATCACTGATGGTAATAGTTCACTTAAGGCAGCATCAACTGGTTACCCCTGTCCTTCCGGTCAGGTTGGTTTCTACGTGCACGGGGATCCGGGAGGGCGACGGCCGACATTCCCTAGGTCAAGTTGGTCTGTACGTGCGCTATCCACGTGCCGCACGGCGCGCCCAGCGTACGTCCTTGGTACGGCTCACTATATCTATCAACATTGTTGCACAACCATGACTGGTGCCTGACAGGTGCCTTAGAGGTGCCCAACGTGCCCCACAGGTGCCCTGTTGGAAATTAAGCTATCAGTGTCTCTTGTAGACATATTATTGGCTCGTTACTCTTACAAGGAGACGAGCCTTGCATACTTTAATGAAACATCTTTTGTACGAGAGCGAGATGTGGCTTACCGGGATTCCTGGAAGATGTTAGTGTTCTACCGCCCGGGCTGGACAAACTGTCTTCAAGATGGTTGGGTACTCATTGACTCCCTCGCTTCTGTTCTGCGTAATGTAGGATGCCAGTTGTTATATTACCAAGGCAATTATTTCAGTTTCCTCGGTTAATTACTCCACTAAATCACTTTGTCACTTTTCCACACTTGATACATTTCCGTTGTCACATTAATTGTCTCTTTCATTATACTTACAATCTAAAGTTTTCTTTACTACTAACTAATGTTACAAGAATATCCTTAAGCAAAAATCTCTCGTTGCGTGAGTGAGGCGTGTGATCACTTGCTCTGAGTGTTCCCTGGCGCAACAGACCTCGGCGTAATGTTTACACATCGCACACACACACAAGCTTCTTATCTCCCATCATGCTCCATCCTGTTACATATATATTTTTTATTCTGTTTATTATATTTGATCTCTGTTTCCTGCGTCAGCGAGGTGCGCCAGGAAACAGACGAAGAAAGACACATCCATCCATATACACACATATATACATACACGCACATATATGCACAAATACATACATATACATTTTTTTTTACATACCAACATATACATATATACGTACATTTACATACACATGCATATATACACATATACATATTAATAGTTGCTTGCCTTCATCCATTTCTGGCGCCACCCCACCCCACAGGAAATAGCATTGCCACCCCCTGCGTCTGCGAGGTAGGGCCAGGAAACAGACGAAAAAAGGCCACATTTGCTTACAATCAGTCTCTAGCTGTCATATGTTATGCACCGAAACCACAGTTCCCTATCCACGTCCAGGCCCTACAGACCTTTCCATGGTTTACCCAGACGTTTCACATGCCCTGTTTCAGTCCATTGACAGTATGTAGACTCCAGTATACAACATCGTTCCAATTCACTCAATTTCGTGCACGCGTTTCACTCTCCTGCATGTTCACGCCCCGATCGCTCAAAATCTTTTACACTCTATCCTTCCACCTCCAATTTGGTCTCCCGCTTCTCCTTTTTTCCTCCACCTCTGAAACATATTTCCTCTTTGTCAACCTTTCATCACTCGTTCGTTCCATATGTCCAAACCATTTCAACACACCCTTTTCTGCTCTCTCAACCACACTCTTTTTATTACCACATATCTCTCTTACCCTTACATTACTTACTCGATCAAACCATCTCATACCACATATCTTCCTCAAACATTTCATTTCCAATACATCCACACTCCTCCGTACAACTCTATCTATAGCCCTTTTGTCTTGTGCAGCTTGTTTTGCAAGGCATCCATCACAGTTTCCTTTGAAAAACTGATCAGTATCAATATGCCAAATTGGTTCAGATACTTGAGAGTTATGATACCTGCCCACTTCCCTCTAAAAAGGGAAATTACATGACTCTCTCTCTCTCTCAATAATTGGTTAAAAACAATTCTAAACGAGAGCCAATTTGATAATCATACAATGTGTGAGGTAGCAAAGATAAACAGTGTTGTTCATCAGGCAATTTATATGGTAAGTGATATACACTAGCCCTGCCTAATAGCAAACCTTGCTGCAGCTGTGCCCAGGTACCATACTCTCAATATTCAACTACTTATGCAGCAGGGAAAAATAAGTACACTCATGGAGCCCATTTCATTTATCTTTCTTATCCTGTCTGCATTTGCTTTTATCTATTAGCTTATTCCATTTATCCACCACTTTATTTATCCTGACACAATTCAGACTAGGTTCGAGTTGGATAAGGGTGAGAGGTTGTGGAAGGGTGTGAAATCTGGCCTGCAAGATAATACATTACGAAAAGGTGTCGCAATACTGATAAAGGATCATTTGTTTGAAAAAGTGCTGGACTGCAAGTGTGTCAGCATGAGGTTATTAGTTGCAATGTTCAAATGCAAGACATTCATAGGTATCTGTAACGGCTGCATATATGCCATGTAAAGACAGAAAAGACGGTTAAGAAAGCCCTCTTGGAAGAACTTTAATAAGCAATAAAGCATGAAAATCTAGGGTTGAAACCGAATGATGGGTGACCTAAAATGAATGGGTGGGGGATTAAGAGATATGCATTTATGAAATTTCAAGGTATAAATGACAAGTAAAAAAATACAGTGCAAGGACTGTGTACATAAGCAGGGATGAATGTTGAAAATATGTACTTTAAAAAGTAAGCACAAGGGCGTTTATAAATACACATGGCACAGACACTGAGAAGATAGGAGTACGACAGATTTGTTCCTGGTATGAAATGGACACTGGGAAAAAAGGAACATGAAGGATCTATTTCTGGTACAAAGTGGCACATATACTGTGGAGACAAAAGAATGACAAATTTGTTTCTGGTATGGATATGATTTGTATTGTGCATGATGGGCAATCTAACAGAAGGTTGGCATGGAGTTTGTCAGATTATATGGCAGTATTATGTTGTTAATTCTTTCACTATGGGAAACATAGGACTAGCCATGTAAATCAAATTATGAGAAAGATATGAGTAGAAAAGATGATGAATGAAAGCATGAAACATTTTCCTCAAGAAGTTAAACGAAGAGCTGAGAAGATTAAATACGGTACAAAGTAAGGCCATAAAGTGGTGAGGAAGCAATTTAAGAATGCTTTGTTAGAGGTTGCCATGGAGGTGTGTATCACTGCATGTGCAAGCTGTTGAAAAGGTGGCACAGTATGAAGAAATAAAGATCTAAAAATGTTAGTGGAAGAGGTAATGACAGCTCAGAAGAAGCAGAATCTTCCTAGAATAAAAGAAGTATAGCATACAAACAATGCAGAGTACAGTACAAGGTTCTGAACAAGAAAGTTAAAAAGAATGGTATACAGTATATGAATTGAAGTAATGCAAATAATTGTGTCAGAAAAATGAGTGAGCATTTAAAGGACAACACCAAACTATTATATTCTGGAAGGAAGTAAATAGAAGTACAAGAGAGATATGTCTACGAAGTAAGAATGTAAAAGACAAGTCTAGAAGAATGCTAGTAACAATGGGTGACATTTACAAGATATAGCAAGAGTATATGAAAAGATATGCTTGAAAATCATGGGGAAAAAAATGTCTCTTGGTATAGCAAAATTAGAAGTAAAGAAAGCATGGGAGGAATAGATATAAAGAAGAGGAAAACATTACAAAAAAGGGGGTAAGAAGGGCAACAAAGCCTTTAAAGAATGAAAAAGCTTAGGGTACAGATGGAGTGGTAACTGAGAAGGTACAAAAGTGCAAGTGAAACTGGTATGATGTGGACCAGGAAAGTGTGTATGGAAGCCTGAAAAAGAGATCAGGTGCCAGATAACTAGACAAAAGCAACACCTATTCTGCTATATAAGGGAATGGGGAGTAAAAGTGAGTGTAAGAATTCAGTTTCCTTACTCCAAATAGCAACGTGTGGCAAGGCAACGAGTGATTGTGATAAAATGATTTGGGAGTTCCTTGTCGAAAAACAAGGTCAATTTACAGAGAGTGAAGACTATACTTTTGCACCCACAGAAGAGAAAGATCTTGAGAAAAAGAAGAAAGTGAAAGCAAAGTTAACCTTTTGAATGAGTTTTGATACTAAGGATAAAATTCAGTATGGACAGTACTGAGATAGCCAATGCTGAAACAAATCCATGCAAAGAAGAAAGTAGGAGGTGTACTGAAATCTCAGGTGGGGGAAAAAAAAAAAAAAAAAAAAAGCCTGTCCAACAATGTACAATATGACTGCATAAAGGAGGGCTTGTCCCAGTTCTTATGTATGAATGCAAAATCCAAATTTATACAGGTCAAAATAAGAGCACTAAAATCAATAACCAGCAGAATATACCCAGAATAGCGGTAACAGATAAAGAATGAAGATGTCGAAATGATGTGTGGTGTGAAGAATGATTTAAAAAGGCACATGGATGAAATTATCTTTGCAGGGTATAGCCATGTAAAGCACATGGTGGATGATACAGGTTAATCATGAAGACAGACAGCGGTACAGAACGTACAAAAAGATGAGGATGACCTCAGAAGTGATGGATAGATGCAGTCAGAGAACTCACTGGGGCTAGGGATACCTCTGATGATGTCAGAGGAATTATAGGGGATTAGATGGAATAGAAGCATTTGTGTTTGGAAGTGGTATGACTGGAGGCATTGTTCTCACCTGACAAATCATTTTAGTGTAAAAAATGATAGAAGTAGATGTCTAAGTGTTGAAGTCCATGCCTCACTTTAATACATTGGGCTTGGGCTGAAGAGGTATAAAAGTTATTTCAGAGGATGTATGTACCCAGCACACTTCATGAAAATTAGCAAAAGAATTAACGATGACAGATGGACAATAGAAATAAATATTTCTTTTTTAGCTTATTTCTTAATTAGTTTCCTTGCTAACACTGAAGATACACTTTATATCAAAGCTTTAAAACAATACACTTTATATCAAAGCTTTAAAACAAAGAAATTCAAAATTCACAATAGTATCTCCCTGCTTCTCTCTTCCACCACAGACAAATTCATGGCCACTGTCCTCTCCCAACAATTCAGCATCCTCAGGAGTAATCTTTGCTATTTTCCACTGAACCTTCTCTATCTGACTTACAAGCTTCTCTGAGGTATATGGCCAAGCTGGTGATACATGCACTATTTGATCTACAAGTTTCTGTAAGGTATATGGCCAAGCTGATGACACACACACACACACACACACACACACACTATCTGATTTACAAGCTTACTTAAGGTATAAGGCTAAGTTAGTGATACATGCACAACCTGATCTACAAGTCCTTAAAAGCTTTACAGCCAAGCTGGTGATGCATAAACCAACTTGGGTCTAATGTATACTGTTAATATTTTTCAACCATTTCCTTGGCCATGTACCTATGTGCAAATTTGATATCAACCAACACATTATCTACCGTCTTAACAACTACATGGAGTCTTGGTGAAAGGCAAGGTTTTTACCAAAGCTGAAGTTCCTTTCATACACAAATCTCTATGATTTGCTGCCAACAAGATTACACTTATAACAAAGCTTCCTTTAACTGTGTACAACAAAAGATGGAGCTTGTTTAGGTGTCTTCTCAGCCTTCACACTTAATTGGAGATGATTCCAGCACTCCTGGGAACTTATTTACACTGACCCAAAGAGCAATCTGACATGCATCTTCTGTTGCCATCCACTTATAATTTTCAGTCCAAGATACTTCCCCCTATCATGCCTGCCTGAAGATAATTTTTTTTTCCCCATAAACTTCCTTTCAAGGAGTGGGAAGTATGTCCTGGCAGTCCAAGAACTCGCAATCCATCTACTCAGTGTTTATTCTTATCACAACAGTCAAGGCAATTCATACGTGATATGTCACTAAGCTTCCTCTCAACAGGAAGTTTCTCCTTCACAAGTTAACAATCCATTAATCTTTAATTACATTTCCAACAGTTCTCAAAACAATGCACATCAGAGATGCTAACCAATATTTTCACATACAATTCCTATCTCCCTCTTCATCAAAGAGCTCCACCTATGAAATGACGATACAGACACAGGGTAGTGATGGAATGTGGGTTGTTATAGAGCAAGAATGGTGATGGAGTGATGGTAGTGATTGGGCATGGGTGGTGCTGGAGTGAGGGCGGTAATGAAGCAAGAGCTAATCTTTTTATCCCCAAAATTTCAAAACAATCAGTCTATTGAAAATGAAGTTAGAACACAGAAACAAACAGTTTGCTAATGAAACACGAAAGGTGGTAATGAAGCGAGAACAGTAAAGGAGAGAGGGTGGTGACATTATCAGTCCTAAAATTATAAAACAATCAGACAATGGAAATGAAATCTAAATCATGGAAATCAACTGCTTACAGACAACAGATAACAATAACAACAACTGCCAAAACATAATGTAAATGCAAAATATGGCCATTTGAAATATTCATTTGGTTTCTTCCACTCTTCCATTTTTTCAGTTATGTCAAATGGCATGTCCTTTATTTTTGCAGATTCTTTCTAGTACACTACTGAATTGCCAGATGCAATTTCTGTGATAAAATAAGAATTTTTGGTTATAATCACGACATAATGGGTCATCCAATTATAGTTACGTTTGCTTTGGTGTCACCTGGCCCAGGAGGTACTTTGGCAAGCAAAGTAACTTAAAAACAATGTATAATTCAGTGGAGTATTCTTTAAACAAATTGAGGAAAGAGTGGAAGAAAGCAAAGAATAGTCAGATGGCAAAGATTGGAGGACATCAAGCAAGGCAAGAGGAAGGAACATCCTTAATAACACTGCAGAGAGGTCAGGTATATTTGGTGATAGTGATGCGAGAAAAAAGTAATGCATACAAACGTTGATGGATTAGTATTACATGATAATTATATAATAAAGAGCAAAATTTCAAGGATCATATGCAACTTTTCAATACATAAGTAAAAAGTAAAAGAATACTTTTGAATCATATGGTCAACTTCAGGGCATATGGAGAAACAAACCTAACCTAAAAAATATTCACAAACATTTCACAAGGAAAGCCAATCGACTGAAGCAATCAAATTATCAGGATATGATAAAAGAACTCACATTACAAACTAAAAAGAAGAGAAAGATACATAACAATCTATGCAACCTGAGGGTAGGTATAAAAAATCAATGCACTCATTTTAAGTGTCCCAGCAAGGAAAACAAAGAGTAATCAAATCTGTATTAATATCTTGGGACAAAGCCAAAAGATATCAAACAAAAATCAAAGCCAATCAAGAAAGATAGAAAGGTTATTCAATGTACCACCAAGTAAAATTAGAAATCTGCTTTGTATAAGCACAGAAACATTCAAAAGAAGACTTGGTAAATACCTAAAATCAATTCCAGATGAACCCAGGATCAACAGTTTTACAATGTGTGTGGCAGCAGAAGAAAAAAAGGGCATTGCTACGAAAACAAGATATGTGATAAGTGTGAAGCACTAATCATACCTAATGACAAAACATCGTCATAGCTGCTAATAGGTAAGTAGATACTCCCTAACTACCTAATAGCTCAGAATGGGAAAGGTGTTTTCCATGATGGGGTACCATTTCTTGAACAGCCATTGTCACCATTAAATCTTTTAAACTTCTGTATACTATCTGCATTCGGAGTTTTTACTCTTACCTTATTCTATTAATCCACAACTCTGATATTATAACAATATTTAATATCTATTCCAATAAGTTCTTTGTGTATTGCATTTTTCAAAGAACTATTTCTACCGCTGACATTGTCAATCTGGATTAGAAATTTCAAGGATATTTTCATCTGTTATTCTATTTTTTTTCATGGTTGGCAATTCTAAGTCTTCCAAACTCTCTCTGTAACTCTGCTCTCTTATATCAGGGCCCATTTTTGCTGCTTTCCTCTGGACATCTTATATCCAAACATGTTTCTTACTGTGTGGTGATCAAACTTGATATTCTAATTTATGTATGATTAAAGTTGCACATACTTTACAGAACTCGTCACAATCATGAACTTAATAACAACTTCAGTATCAACTATAAGACAACTTACCTCCATACGAATTCTGGCAAGAGTGAAACTCATAAAGCTTTGAAAAAAATGTCATGAACATAAACCTTTTTTCATATTTGCTCGCCGTTTCCTCGATTAACAAGGTAGTGACAGGAACAGAAAAAGAAATAGCCTGTCACTCACATGCAATCTCTACCTATCATTATACATGACACATGATAGTGAAAGATTGGATGTGAGTAAATAAGACCAAAAATTTGTCTGTTCCTGACATTACTTCATTAATGCAGGAAACTGTGAACAAGTATGAAAAAGAAAAAATTTTGGATTTTAACCTGGCTTGTCCATGACAATTTTTTTTTTTTTTTCATAGCTTTTATCAGTCCCAGATGAACCAGTGCACTTTTAAATAAGAGTGCACTGAAGAACAGTATCATTCTCAAACAACACAAAAGACATGCAGTGAGCCATGTGCTACCCTGGATATCATTGCAAAATCCCACTGTATATACATGGGAAGATACTCCTCCTTTATCTTGTTATACTCATACCCCACTCTCATATCTTTCAAATACTGACAAGCTATTGTGCGGACATAGTACACCCTTATTCTTTGGTTTTCAAACATATTCTTTCTTATCTTCTTTCTCTATTCACCATCAAAAGTACACAATTATTAGCCTCTCATTGTAGAAATCACAAAACCTTCCATAACAATGTTTTTGTACTATAGACCAAAAGAATTTCATTTCCTGATTCATATTCTGAAAGAAACTGCTCAGCAATATGAAGCTTACACAACTCTCCTATAAATCTAGCTTCCTCTTTTATCTTTCCATGTCCTCAGTTACCACAAAATGAAAGTTGAGCATTAAACAATCACTTTTCCCAAGTATAGTACAATATTATTATTTCTATGTTAACATATGTAAAGCTAAGATTTAGTACAGATTATCTATCCGCCCCTTAAACTCTAATGTACCATGTAGCATCATGATAAAGGAAACTTCTGATAAATATTCCAAAAATACATATCTCCAAGAGAACCCAAGTATTCCTCGCCTACTTCTTCATATTCATAATGCCTTATTATCAAAACTTTACCATCTCTAAAAAGTACCTTTTTCCTACCTCCTCCTCCAACCTGAATCTGTATTTCCATCTCCTGTTCAATAGTCATGCTGGTTCACTAAAATTCTATGAAGGGTTGTAATTTATCAATACAGATCTGCAAATTTTCCTCAGCTAAAATTATCTAGGATAAAGCTGTTCAACTTTATAGCCTTCTATCACTTCAGAAAGACATATAACACTAAATCAATATATTCCACTTTTAAATGAAGAAAATCATAAACTTCATCTCTCAATTGCCAAGTAAACTACTTTGTAGTATGACATAAACAAATGAATGGTGTAGCTCCATGCCACATCATCCTTAGGTCATCACTGTGTCTGTTTGCAGTATTTCCATCATTGTTTTTATCATTTTTCATGACTGTAATCCCTTAACAATGAGGCCTGCCAGCATCAAAGAGACTTCAAGATACATAAAATCTAGGAAGAGCATCACACAAAGAAAAATCAAACATTTTAACCATTTAGATGCTGCTGAGCATGCACTAAACATTAAGGGAGCAACTGGCTTAGCTCCTACAACTATCAAAACAATTCATGCTAATGCAAATAAGATTAGAACAAGTGCTGTATGCATAATGTGACACCATTTACTGCAAGAAGAACAAGGCATAGTAGAAGCAGATGCCAGATGCATGGAGCATATGAAGAAACTATTGGCTATCCGGACTGAAGATGAGAACCAGTACAACATTCCTAAAGGGAGGGCCAGAAGTCTCCATTAGGATTTAATGAGGCCACATGGGGTTAGTTTCGTAGATGGAAGTTTTGGTGTTTGCTGTGGGTAGTTTGAATATTTCAAGCAGTACCTCAATTTCCATAACATCAAGCTGATTGGTGGAGCAGCTAGAGCAGATACAAACTTTCCCAGCCAAGTACAAGTAAATCAAAGAGGGTGGCTACTTTCCAAAGCAGATTTTGAATGAAATGAGGCAGGATCGTATTGGAAGAGAATGCTACAGAAGACCTGTGTCTCATGAGAGAAGAAGAATGCACCATGATTTAAAGCCACCAAGAATCACTTCGCTCTGCTATTTAATGGAAATCCTACTGGAGATTTCAAGCATTAGCCTATAAAGTACAGTTGTATCACTCCACGACACTAAGGATTTTAAAGGATTTGATTACAATGCATCTTCATCATTTGGTGGACCACGATGAAAGCCTGGGCAACAATATCAGTACTTCAAAACTGGCTGTCTACTTGTGCTTTCCCAGCTTGATTGGAATACTGAGCCAAGAAAAACTGAATTGTAAAATTTTGCTGCTCCTGGACAGAGCCCATGCCCATCCTGTAATTTGTATCCTTAAGAGTGCGCTTTTGCCATCAAAAGCAACCGCATCAATCCAGCCCATGACTCAAGATGAGACTGTTACAGCTAAGGCATTTTACTTACAGCACACATTTTCTCAACTTTTGCCATCAAAAGCAACCACATCAATCCAGCCCATGACTCAAGATGAGACTGTTACAGCTAAGGCATTTTACTTACAGCACACATTTTCTCAACATATCTCATAACTGACAACATGTAAGCAAACAGACAAGTAATTCTGGCAGGACTGCAACATTCTCTGTGCTATCAAAAACACTGCTGAGCTGTGAAATGAAGCTATTTAATCTCGCATAAATGGTATGTGGAAGAAAATTTTGTGGCTGACGGAGTCCATGACTTCTAATGGTTTGAATAAGTAGTCCCACAGGGTTCAACACAATATTGTCATTTACACAAATGAAGTTGGTTTTGATGAAGTGGACAATGCTGGTATGAAGGAGTCATTTGCATAACAAGAAGATTTATAAAATGAAGGTTTGGAGGCGATGAATCACAAGAACCTTATGAAGAAACCCTTCCAGGATTATGGGAAAGTATTCATTTTCACCTAACCACAGCTTGTGAACCTTCTTGTGGTATTATGTGCTGAGAAAGAACAGATGATTGGGAATACCTGGTTTAAAAAACCAAACCTATAAAGTATACATGGATGAGTAGGGGGTGACAAAAAGTGGCATTACTGGTTCATGAATTAATTAATAGGCATACAAAGGAGATTCCCTTGGATGTGAATGTGTTGAGAGGGGCAGATGGTTGGATGTCTGATAATTATTTGGTGGAGGTGAGGATGAAGATTTGCAAAGGCTTTAGGAAAACAAGAAATGATATGGGTGGAAAGAGGGTGGTGAAAGTTGGTAGGCTTGGAAAAGAAGCTTATGTGAAGAGAAACCAGGAGAGACTGAGTGGAGAATGGCAAAAGATGAGAGTAACTGAAGCTGGGAATGTGGGTTAGAAATAGGAGGTATTTGGGGAAGCAGTGCTCACATGTGCAAGAGTAGTGTGTGGCATCCAGAGGGAGAACATATGAGAAATGGTGGTTAGTGGTGGGATGAAGAGGCTAAATTGCTAAAGAAAGAAAAAAAAAGTGTGTACGGGAGTGACTGGGATATATACAAGAGAAAGTGGTAGGAGGTCAAGTAGAAGGTGCAGGGTCTGAAAGAAAGAGCAAATGAGACCAGAGAGGACATCAGGGAGGATAAGAAAAATGTTTTGGAGGGAGGTTAATGGTTAAAAACTAGAAAATAAATCGGAAAGCAAGTTAAGGGGGCAAACGGGGAAGTGGCAACATGTAGAATTGAGGTGAAGAGGAGATGGAGATAGTAATCTGAAAGGCTGTTGAATGTTTGAAAACAGAGTGGCAGCTGCAAGTGGCAAAGCTGTTTGAGTGGGTGGCAATACAGAAGAATTTCTTAAAGCGGTGACAGTGTTGTTAATTGGTTAGTAATGATTTTCAGTGTATGTACAGATCATGATTAGGTGCTTCGGGACTGTTATAATGCATGTACAATGCCAATGTATAAAGGCATTGAGGACAAAGATGAATGTCTGAACTACTGAGGTACATGCTTGCCAAATGTACCTGGTAAGTTGCATGGGCGAGTCATGACTGAGAGGGTGGTGGGATGCACATAGCATCACACTGGGGAAGCACAATGTGGTTTCAGAAGTAGCAGCCAGTAAGTGGTTCATGTGTTTGCTTTAATGAATGTGATTGATATACTTTCAGCAAAAGAAGGACTTGTATATGGCATTTACTGATCTCAAGAAAGCATGATATGGGTGATATTGATGCTTTGTGGAAGATGTTATGAATATATGGTGGAGGAAGAAAGCTACCAGAAGCACTGACGAGTTTTAATCAAAAGAGTAAGGTATATGTGAAAGTAAGTAGAGAGAAAAAAAGAAACGTTCAGGGTGAAGGTGGGTCTGATGTAGGGGTGTGCATTGTTACCATGGCTGTTTAATCTGTTTATGGATTGGGTGCTGAGAGCAGTAAATGTAAGGGGTTTGGGAAATGTGGCAGTCTAAAGTCTTTTGGGGGTTGGGAGCCTTGGGTTGGAAGCCTTGGGAAGCGAGTCAATTACCGCTCGCTGATGACATGGTGCTTGTGGCAGATTCGAGTGTGAAACTGCAGAAAATGGTTTCTGAGTTTGGGAGTGTGTGTGAGAGGAGAATGCTTAGACTAAATGTGAACAAAAGCAAGGTTATTAAGCTTATCTATGCAAAGAGACAGGTTAGTCTGGGTGTGAGTTTCAGTGGAGAAACTTGGAGGAAGTGAAGTGTTTTAGATAAGTGGGAATGGATATGACAGCAAATGGAACCATGGAAGCTAAAGTGAGTCATAAGGTAAGTGGGGGAGCTGAAAGTCTTGTGCACATTGAGAAATGAGTAGAAAGAGAGGTCACTATCTAGGAGGGAAAAGATGAGCATGTGTGAAGTGTAGCAGTCCTGACGGTGTTGTATAGATGCAAGGCTTGGGCTCTAGGTGAGAATGTACAAAAGGGGGTGAATGTTGGATATGAAATGTGTAAAGTCATAATTTGGTGCGACAAAAAGGTTGATTACGTATGAAATGATCGGGTAAGAGAGATGAGTGAAAAAAGAAGAGTATGGTTGGGTGCTACACTGAGTGTGCTGAAATGGTTTGGATATATGGAGAGAATGAGTGAGAAGAGATTGACAAGGAGGATTTGTGTCAGAAGTGGAGGGAACAAGGAGGAGGAGACTAAACTGGAGATGGAATGACAAACACGAAAAGGGCTTTGAGTTCCCAGAGCTTGAACATGCAGGAGGGCATAAGCATGCATGAAATAAAGCAAATTGAAGTAATGTGGTATACGAGAGGTGAAATGTTGTCAATGAACTGAACCAGGGTACATGAAGCAGTTAGGGAAAACCATGGAATGGTCTATGGGGCACAGTTGTGGATAGGGAACTGTGATTTGGTGCGTTACACATGACAGCTTGAGAGTGGATGTGACCAAACGAGGCCACTTCTATATCTGTTCCTTGCACTACCTCGCAAAAGCAGAAAATGGTGGAAAAGTAAGAATCAAAAAAAAAAAAAAAGTATATGTATACTCATATGTGTAGAGAGATGTTACTAGACTCTACCCAGATGAAGTTGCACCACAAGAGAAAAGTATATGTTTAGTCAGATTGTAAAGTCTCATCAAAGAACTTCACACTCCAGAGATCCATTATTTCCCTAACATTGGAAACAGCACAGCCTTGGAGCTGAAAGTTTCTGGAAACGGGGTCCTACGGCAATCTTAAACAGGTAAATTATATGATCTTTAACCATCAATGATTCCAAGTTAACGCTGATCAATGTCTCTTCACATTAACTATATTACTTAATACTGTTATTATAATTACCCTAACCCTCTTTCTAAGAAAGTCCTGGTGTTACCCAGGACCTCTTTCAAAAGGCTCCTGCTGCCCAAGGCTGCACAACTTCCTGTAGCAGGGAAATGATGACTCCCCTAAAGCAACAAGTTCTTTCACAAGACTATATTCCCAATATCCTCGCCAAAGGTGACTTTTCATTCAGGGTGTAACCTCGAGCAGGGAGACCATACATTCTTATAAATGTATAGTCACTGTTATAATACAAGTCTTAAAAAATATTTTTACTTATATGCTCCAACCAAAATATTCTTAATTCTTAATAATTTTTTTAGTTACATTTAACATGATAAAATTTTTGCCCAATTGTATTTTGTCTACTAAGGCTTACAGAAAGACATAAATTAGATTGGACTATCAGGATCTGCCATGTAGATTTCACTGTTCTGACTTTCCTGTGGTGAAGTGAAAGACAATCTAAAAACCATGCTTCAGAGGGAACCTGAACACACTAAATCTCTGAACCATAAAGAATAAAAATCTGAGCCTCATTTCCTCAAATATCCTACATCTGCTTAAGCATGTTACAATTGTGAAACAAAGTATATATCAGTATAAGCTCAATCAAGTATAATTACCTACCACCCATTTACACTGTATAAGGAAGAAGTTTTACACTCATGAGGCATCATCTCTGTCATTATACAACATCTTAAATCTATGTATTCTGTTAGCATTAACCATGTTCTAAGTCATCTTATTATGAACTGGTGGGGCTGAGGCACAAATGCTGCACAGGAATACTTTTGGAACTGTTGCATCAAAATGCTTATCCAACTGGTGTGTTAATCTATAACTGGTGGTACAAATCCTTCTATGCTCTTCCTTTACTGACAAACATATGAACATGCTGAGCTAATTACACAAAAGTTATCCATACTAACGTTCTGGAAAATTCCACCTGGACGGAATGATCAATAACCAAATCAGCGGGACAGATAGGGTTTATGTCCTTTGGGTCTCCACCTAACTGTTTTACTGCGTCCCGCATTGCTGCAAAGTCAACGACTGCTGGCACACCGGTGAAGTCCTGGTAGATTAAAAAGGTCATACATCACTCATAAGTAAATCCTATTTGGTCAGAGAGGTTTTAAGTTATTATAAGTAAAATGTGTAATTTCCTGAAGCCATTTAAAGAAGAAACGTACACATGACTTAAAAGATCATTCTAAAGAACACTGTTGTGTTTTGCTATGCTGTTAGAGGTGAAATAGCAATTAGGAAAAATTAAAAAAAATCTGATATTTTATAAATAACTTGAAAATACACACAGACATACATTTTGTTACACCTCTTTAACTGGAGGGAAACTATCCTATCTGTCCTTTACGACAATCTTGGAAATATTACTATGGTTACAATGTCAGTTCTGAAAATGGAAAACCTTGTCTCTCTGATACGGTGTCCCATAATCATACGGGTTTTCTAGGATATTCTCCACGAAAATCAGGGTCAGGACCTCCTAACCCTCAGCGTTTGTTAGTTTCTGGTCTCTTACACTGCATGACTAATAGTTATAAAGAGTTCCATCTATGGGAGCATGATACAGCTACATGATAGTGATGAAAGGAGGAAGATTCTTACATCATAAAATTTCTACAATATTGAGCAATAATCATTTTGTCCGGTCTTCTTTTATTACATTATCATATCTAACTTCAAATTACCAATGCTTCTGCATACAAAACGTTTTCTAGATATGAATTCTATCTTTCAATTACTGTATCTGGGAAACTGAACTTTTTTTCTTTTTTTCATCCTCCCACTTTAGAGAATTTACAGCTATGATATCTTGCCCTCCTCTTTGCTGGGATTACAATTTGTTTGTTATCTGTTTCTTCCAGTCCTTTCATACATTCAAACAGCATCATCATATTACACATTCTTCTTCTTTCTCCTATGGTTGGAAGGTTCAGTTTTTCAAGTCTTTTATCATCCTACCCTAAATTTTTCAAGGTAGGCCCCTTATGTGTGGCTGTTCTCTACTTTTTCTTATTCATATTTTTTTCAATTGTGGGTTCCAAACAACAGCTTATTCCAGAGTAAGTGTTTTGAATATTACAATTAATTTTTGATCATGTCTTCATCTAGATATCAGCCAACTATCTTCACTATCCAATGAACAATTGCAGCAACAGCTCACTCTCTCAGGCCTACCTATGGCCTATCAGAGACTGTCATCAAGATGACATCACTGATTTACTCCTTCCAACTACCTACCACATCAGAATTTGCAGACATGGGCATCAAACCAAAAGCTGTTACAGACGATGGACAGAAGCTTTTTTCAAAAAAGTAGAAGAGAAGACAGGGCAACATAAGAAAACCAGAAAAAGAAAATGCTCATGGGAAACCACCCCAGAGAATTCTTATTTCTCTTTTTAATTTTCAAAACCTACATTTCTCTTCACTATGGTCTGTCCTGCAAGCATGAAGTGTTACCCATTTGAAAGAGGAAGGCTTAGAGAAACAATTCTATATATGAAGACTAAACCAAGGAGCCAAATAAAAATCTTCCAAGATGCCTCAGAGGCACACTTAAATCCATCTCTCCTGATGGAGGGATCCTCAGAGCCACACAGAGTAAAGTCACAACACCTAAAACAAGGTGCTGCCTAACGAAAGGCGGTAGGTGAGCACTCAATATCTTCTCATCTAACTTCCTCCAAAGAAAGGTTTTAGAAGAAGGATAAGGTTAAGGCCACTCTCCTTACATCATGTGCTCCAGTATAAAACAGAGGCCGAGTCAATAAAGTAAGCTTTCGGATCCATGTAAAAAAATAAGTGAGAAGAGGTTGACAAAGAGGATATATGTGTATCAGAAGAGGAAGGGACAAGGAGTACAGGGAGACCAAACTGAAGATGGAATGAATAAGATTTTGAGTGCTTGAAGTCTGAACATGCAGAAAGGTGAAAGGTACGCACAAGACAGTGCTCTGGAGTGATGTGGTACACGGGACGACATGCTGTCATTGGACTGAAACACGGAACATGAAGCAGCCAGAACAAACCATAGAAAGGTCTGTGGGGCCTGGTTGTGGATAGGGAGCACTGATTTTGGTGCATAATACATGGTATTTAGAGACTGGACCTGAGTGAATGAGACATTTTCTTTATTTGTTCCTGGTGCTATCTCGCTAATGCAGGAAATAGTAAACAAATATAAAAGAAAGATAGAACTCGTTGGGAGGGTGTTTCAAGGTCATAAGGTGCATAAGAAATTGATTCCCCACAACAATCTATGAAGTCTAAAAGGTCTATTAAAAGATTTAGCAGTGCATAACGAATGATGCTCTCTTAATGAAGTCTTCCAAGGTCTGGTTCCCATAAAAAGTTTTTCTTAAAATTTAACAATTTCACTCTTTGCTGCATGTCTTGAGTTTAGGTTCAACTCAAACCAAAAGAGACTGTCATCAAAAATAGGGAGATTCTTGTGTATGGACATAGCACATAATATATGAAGTCTCCTTGCTAAGCCCATGATTATAAGGAAAAGTTTTCGTATTATTAAGACACTGTGGAGCTAAAGTGCCCCCCCCCCCAAAAAAAAAAAGTAAATGACTGTTAAAGGTCTTGGACTTTTGAAAGCTAACACTTGGGCTGCAATGGAGAAGCATCCAGTCTCCTGAGAAAGAAAGACTGGTGGCTGTAATCCCAGTATGAACCAAAATGAGCACGAATACAAACTGGTCCTAATGATGGCTCAATGACATCCTTGCTTATCATCTCTATAGTGTAAACCTGTAATTGCCATTTCAAGGGCTATCCTAAAACTTTTTTTCTAAAAGAATGGCCAAGATTTCCAACACTGTCCCAGATCTCGTTAACATAAGATACACCTACCTGTCACATTTCCATAATTCTCCTAAGTGCTGTAGTTAGCCCCAAACTGAAATGGAAATGTTTTGAGGGGAACCTGCCTGAAGCCTAAGCTCAATGGCCTCAAAAGAGTTACCCTGAAAAGGTGTTTCTTAGTTGGACTTGGTTGCACCAAGGCTCTTCCTTCTCAGATGAGTGAGGTAGGAATAATAAAACCTATAGTATCAACTGGTTCTATGTATGTGAATGTCCACAAATTACTGAAAGGGAAGCAATGCTGAAAAAAAATCTGGATTAACCACTAACAGGTAAATTTTTGGATTCTGCATTACTAAGAAAAGAAACCTGTTTACACAAAATGCTGTCCCTTTGAAAGGCCATGATTTTTGATATACCTATATATGAGAATACAGTAATCCTCGATTTAACAGACTAATAGGGGGCGGGGATGTCCATTAATGCTTAAAGTCCATTAAATCGAATGTAACCATTTTTTGATACAATATATAGTCCACACAATTTCTTTTAACTCCTTTATCACTTGATGCCATTTTGAACTATAAGGATTGTAAAATTATCTAATAAATAAAGTCACAATTCTCTGTATACAACCTGACAGCATGATAGCTTGAGGTAGACTGAGACCAAATCAAATCAAGTATAACCCACGCTACCAAAAACAAGTGCAATATGAAATGCACATGGTGCGGTGCTTGATTTTTTTTATTCTTTTTAAATTTCTTAAAATTATTATTAATTAATTTATCATTTGCCTAGTCCATTAAATCCGAAATCTGTTTTATCAGGGTGTGTTAAATCGAGGGATTACTGTATTTATAATGGATGCTGCAATATGAAACTTACACTACATAATAAATATCATTCTCACATATAAGTAAAATTTCAAAAGGATATTTGTGTGAATTATAAACAAATAACAACTAAATGTTCAGAGAATATGGTTCCAAGCATTTTCATACAATGTTCAAGGATCTTTTCACCATTATATCAGTTGGCTATTGCCTTACACAAAAACTAATACAGACATTCATTATCAACTACTCTTACTGCTTTCAAAAGGGTCTTCCTCAGATAACTGTCAAACACAAAAATGTATATGACTGAATTCATAAATGGTTTTCAAGGTAAAACTATGGCAATGAAAAGTGTTCCAATCTTAAAAAGTGCAAATACTGCACACCTTTTTGATAACCTACCATCTCCAGTCCTTCAAATCTCCACCTTTATTGATATGGGAAAAAAACAGTTGCAAACAAGGGAACTATTCAACCAAACACTTACCTGAAGTATAACACGTGCTGGTCGAAATGCTACCTCCACTCCTTTACTGTCATTCTGGTTTTTTTCCCAATCCAAAATATTATTCACATCATCTTCTTTCACCTGCAGTAATAATATTTTTTCTTAACACTAGACATGACTAAAAATTAACAGTATGAATACTGTATCAAAAATAAACAATTCAAATCATCTCAAAACATTACTAATGATTTACTATGTATTCAAATGTACTCATGGATATGGAAATATTATATGAAATGTCTACACATATATGCTCTGAATAATATTTTTCCTGAGGGTGGTCTCTGCAGGTTAAAAAGACAATAGAAGTTGAAAGCAAAAATGTGACAAAAGCTTAATTTTTGTTCTCTTACATCTCATGACCGATAGCAATAAAGAGCTCCATCTGTGGGAGCAAGATAAAGCCACAGGGTGATGGAGCAAGAGTGGTTCTATAAACTGTCCCTGGTTAACTTCCAAACCTGATCCCCTTGCCCTACACTGCAATGATGGTTCACTTTCCCTCTTCTATAGGTATTATTTTGGTTTTTGCTCCCGAGAGCTGGCTGCTTGTGTGCCCCCACCAC
>JAYMFT010390033.1:0-19774 GCA_038088735.1 Panulirus argus
ATAAATTGGAGAAAGAGGAGAAGTGGCATGTGTTGGAAGTTGTATGGTAAGTGGAGCAAGATGGTTAGGGTAAAGAAGATACTCTGAGAGAGTAGCAAGATGAACACTTGACAGGAGGACAATAAATTAGTTTATCTATAAAGGTGGAGCCAGACAGGAAGGTGTTATATTATAGTTGTTGTCTGTAAGATACAGAGCTGTAAGTCTGAGTGGAGACATGTGCTGGGAGACACACAGAACTGTAAGCTTGCACGGAGATTTTAATTATAGATTGCTTGGGAGGATGGAAGGCTGAGGGGATGGTGTGTGAGGGAGACATGGGTCTTAGGAGACAGTCTGTATGACAGTTGCTGCCAACAGCAAGACGCTCTGATGATGGAGGTGTAGAAAGAATAGAAAAATAGAAGCTGAGGATGTATTACAGATGTGTGTCAGTGATGCGATTCGAGCTGAGTCGTAGAGAAGTTTCATCAACACGAAAAAGTCTCAAAGTATGAAACATTCAAGTAGCAACTCTAGGAGCATCGTGAGAGGATTGATATACCAGTGTCGTAGAATGAATGAGGCCAGACAAATGAGGCCAGAATCTAAAATTATACGGAGAGATTAGTAACTGAATACAAAAGGATAAACGTAAAATTGTTAAGCAATCAGTCTGTGTTAGATTTCGATGGTCTACAACGGTCTGGATGGTGATGTAGAAGAGTTTCCACAACCTCAAATGAGATGGGTGCTATTGCGCTGACGAACTTCGACTCGGGGTTAAGGACAAAAGGTGACAGCGGTAAAGGAGGTGCATTGGCTTCAACCCGGACTGTTGGATGGGGTGCAAGTGACTACTGAAGAGAGACTTGGGGGATAAATGTGTCTAATGCCTCTTGAAGGATGGTGTCAGAGATACAATATATGATTTGTCAAGACCTTTTCTGCACCTTTTATAGTGGTTCCTGATATGCAGTGGATTAGACGGAAGATCAGGCGCGGGGGAAATAAGAGAGTTTAAAAGGGAAATTGCGCAGACGTTCATGAGTTCTGGTGCAAGGAAACCAAGTATCTTGAGGCAACGAAGAATATGGAGACGATAGGTGGAAGATGTGATAAACTGGTTGATTTCTACGGGAGAATTGGCTCCATCTCATACAAAAGTAAAAGCTGTTGGCTTGTCTGTATCTGGACAGCCACAAAGCACTTGACACTGCGTCATATAGAAGGATGGTATAGAAGGTGGATCATCAGGCAGGAATAAAGGGTTGGCTCCACTGACAGATAGAAGAAATTATCATAGTAGAAGGGAACAAAAGACGCACGTCAGAGGAGCCGTCTCGACATGGATTAAGGTTACCAGAAGAGTGCCGTAGGTTCCTGTTCTAGGACCATTTCTCTTCTTGTTCTAACTGAATGACTTGCCGGAAGGTATGGACTCCTACCTGAATTTGTTTGCAGATGATGCGAAGGTCATGAGGGAAGTGAGAAGCGAGAAGGAGTGCATCAACTTATAAGGGAACTTAGATTCCAAAGTTGGTCTGAATACATGGTTGATGAAATTCATCTTAAGTAAATATAAACTAATGTATATAGGACACAGTGAAAGAAGGGTTCATTAAGAATATCATTTAGCAGCAGTTCATAAGGTTCAGGAATGTCTGTGTGAGAGGGACTTGGGAGTTGACATCGTCCCTATAACCAGTCACCCGAGTCCCACATAATGGGAGTGGTTACAGAGAACAGCTGTCCGCTCGCATACGTTAAAAGAAGCGTCCAAGTATTAGATAAGAAGATATCCAGCAGGCTGCTCACGTCCTTTAGGCCAAATCTAGACTTCGCTTAGCAGCACAAAAGACTATAGAAAAGGTGCAGAGGAGGGTAACTAGCATGGCAACAGAATGTAAAGAACTGAATTACATTAGAAGGTTAAAAGCCTTTAATTTACCCACCATGGAAGAGAGAAGAGTGAGGGGTGACCTGATTACAGCCTTCAAGATTTTGAATTAACTTGATGTAGTGAGTGAACATGTCTTCGAAAGATGTGGAGATGTCAAGAAGTACTTTTATAGACTGAGAGTGGTGCATGAATGGAAAATACTGAATGAGGATATAGTACATGTGGATAACACAGGTTTTTAAATGTATGATAGGGATGGTTCAAGATATATGTCCCCCAAGTGTAAAACTGCCTCGCCATACAGTACAAACCAGGTAATTACACACACACACACCTCAGCCTAAGACAGTTGACCATTATCGACTAGCCCTGAGGGGATGATGATCACCTGGAATGAGCTGCGGGCCGACTGCCGCTCCAGGATTCGAACCGAGGGGAAGACAGGAGGGTAGGGGAAGCTGTGGGTGAATCATGGTCACAGACGCTAATCACTACACCACGGAAGCCAGTGGGTTTTCTAAACCTTCAGTAATGTCTGACCTGGGTGTGTGTATGTGTGTGTGTGTGTGTGTGTGTGTGTGTGTGTGTGTGTGCGTGTGATTCCTAGTTGTGATTACTCTTTTTGAGTTACGGTGAGAGAATTTTACACTTGTGTTGCCCAGTCTCTTTCCTTGTATATAAGTACCACGTCTTCATTTCTATGTGTAAACACGCACACACACACATACACACACACACACACACACACACATACACACACACACACACACACACACACACACTACTGTAAGCCACGTGAATGTGTGTCAATGTGTGTAAACATACACACTCACACACACCACCCTAAGTCAGGCGTGTGTGTGTCTTATTACTATTTGTGTGTTACGGGAAGAGAGTTTTACACTCGTTTTACATGTATGTGTGTGTGTGTGTGTGTGTGTGTGTGTGTGTGTGTGTGATATCTTATTCGAACAGTACGGGGATGGAGTTCTGCATTCGGATGTGTGTATTAAAAGAAATAACGTTTACCCTTAATGCAAAGACGGTGGGTAAAAATAGTCATGACAGTAGTAGCATGAGTCACAGCCCATGCAACACACACACACACACACACACACACACACCAGAATCCTCAGCAGGGGACACACAAGCCACGCTCGTCTTAGCTCAGCCTCATAGTAACTCGATCAGTTGGCGCCAGGGATCTGCCTCACGAGAACCCCACATTCGTATGACTGATTCAGCGGAGTAGTTTCCCGAACTTGAAGCGTTCTTGGGGCCGCTCGGCATCACCCACGCTGCCCTCCCTGCGCCGTGCCAGCACTGGCATTACTCATGACACTACCCTTGGCGGGCCTGCCAAGGAGCTCTCCATCTTGCTGTCATGTCACACCCACAACATCACGACCGCCGATGGCATATATCTGTCAGAGGCTTCACCAGTTCCTCAGGCGCGCGCTGCTCGTTTTTAAGAGATGTTGACGTCTTCCCTGACGGGGAAGTATGCTCTGCCCGATGCCCCTTGCAGACGCGGCCTCCACACGCCCATGGAGGTGGCCGGAGCTCGGGCTGCCGCCAACGGCGGAGTGCCATATATCCTCCCCCCTCCCCCTTCCTTCACCAGCCAGCCCCCCGAGTACTCACCACGTGATCTTGGCCGCCTTGACGTTCTCCAGGGACACGGCCAAGACGGCCTCCCCGCCAGCCACCACCGTCACCGACTCCATCCGTGGCGTCACCGAACCTGGAGGAGAAACACACTTGGGTCAAAAGGGCGTCACCTCACCGCATGTGGTTAGGACTGGGGCGTCACCACGCCGCACATGGTCAGGCGTGAGGCGTCACCACACTGCACGTGGTCAAATGTGGGGGCGTCACCACACTGCACGTGGTCAAATGTGGGGGCGTCACCACACTGCACGTGGTTAAGAGTGGGGCGTTACCACATCTCACGTGGTCAAGTATGGAGCGTCGCCACACTGCACGTGGTCAAGCGTGTGATGTTGCCACACTGCACGTGGTCAAGCGTGGAGCGTCACCATACTGAACGTAGTCAAGCGTGAGACGTCACCAAACTGCACGTGTCAAGCGTGAGACGTCACCAAACTTCACGTGGTCAAGCGAGGGAAGTCACCAAACTGCACTTGGTCAAGCGCGGGAAGTCACCAAACCGCACTTCGTCAAGCGCGGGAAGTCACCAAACCGCACTTGGTCAAGCGTTTTAAGTCACCACATCACACGTGATCACTGAAGCAGTAACAAAGACGGCAAGCCTAACAAGGTAATCCATGTGTGAAAAGCTTAGCTTCCGGGGAATAATGTGTAAGCTTAGTACTAACACAATGCATCGCCTTATCGTAGTGTAGGTAAAATATGTAAGTTAAAAACACACAAGTATGGGTGTTTTACAGGACAGTATGAAAACAAAGAAAATATCAAGATATGATTAGAATATTACCTAAAAGTAAAACTAGCTCTTTGAACCTACCTTAACGTAGTGTTGGAGAAACGTGTAAATTAGAAACGCCAAAATATGTGTGTATTACAGGAAAATATGAAGTCATTTAAGGAAGATATTAAGGCAGTTTCAGAATAAAAGCAATGGAATAGATAGGCACGTATAAATATGAATATACAAGATACTCTTTCCCAGTAATACAAAAATAGTTATTACATAGTTTACACACACACACACACACACACACACACGAGACAACTACATATAGACAAATTTACGACTAAACGCATGCATACATAATGAATATACGGCCATATACACATACACACATGTACATACATATACATCCATATACATATGATATCAACAAACATGTTTACAGTAACATACCACTCAGAAACACAGTCATATACATCAACATACATATAAAGCAAATAGCCAGGTTAGTCAGGAATATCTCTGTGCTGACAACTATAAATGTAATACCCTTAATCATGTCAACTCTCACCAAGAAGATGTAATGATATTTACAGTTTCGTTAGAAAATTGGTTATACTCATTTTGCCGAAGAAAATGAATGTTGGACTAAATCAGTCACAAGCAGTCCTATGTCAGTGTTTGTCAGGTATCAATTTCACATACGATTCTATTTCCTAAACCATGAGCTTTCCAAAATATTCAGATCCGAGAATGAATATACTGAGTCTAATCTCCTAAGGTTATCTACGTTGATAATGTGATTGTGGCGTTCGAAGATTACGCTAATTGCCGAGAAAACTGGTTTGATTATCCGTCTACGTGCTCGACATACATACATATATACACATATACCCACACACAAGCACACCACATATACATATGTACCCAAGCATGAACACACCACATATGCATACGAAAACAAGCACATAGACAAAAACTTATTCTCACAAACATACAGATACAAACATAAGCATACTTTGTTATGCTGCGAATATTTCATTAACTGATTAATGAATATGGATTGTGCACATTACGGCATAACTAGTGCAGAAAATCTGAAAAATAAGCAGCTCACTGATGAATTCCTAACTCACCCAATACCGCCTCATTTAGTGATTATCAGATGAAAATAAACTCATGTAATCTCAACTCATTTTGTGCTTATGAGATCAAAATAAACTTATGTAATATGGCCTCGTTCAGCGATTATGAGATCAAAATATAATCATGTGATGTCGCTTCATGTCATGGTAATGAGATCAAAGCAAACACAAGCAATATCGCCTCATTTCGTGGTATTGAGATCTAAACTCATGCAATTCTGCCTCATTTCATGGCAATGAGAGACAAGTTGATTATTTTATTTTCATAGTATGTACGATGGCTTAATGTGGAACGTGGAAACGTAGTTTTTTTATAGCTTAATGTGAGGCGTGGAAACGTAGTGTAATATGGCTTAATGTGGAGTATGGTAACTTAGTAAACTATGGCTTAATGTGGAGCATAGAAAATTAGTGCATGTATGAAGCATGGAAACTTAGTGTAATATGGCTTAATGTGGAGTATAGAAACTTAGTGTAGTATGGCTTAGTGCAAAGCATAAAAACTTAGTGCGGTGTGGGTTTACGCACAGCATGGAAACTTAGTGCAGTATGGGTCAATGAAGAGCATGGAAACCTAATGTAATATGGTTTGATGTGGAGCATGCAAACTTAGTGTAGTATGGCTAAATGTGGAACATGGACACTTAGTGCAGTATGGCTTAAAGTGAAGCATGGAATCGCAGCGTAATATCGTTTAATGTGGAACGTGGAAACTTAGCGTAGTATGGCTTAGGAAAAGAGTATGGAAACTTAATGTAGTATGGCTTAGGAAAAGAGTATGGAAACTTAATGTAGTATGGCTTGAAGAGGAGTATGGAAACTTGGCGTAAAGTAGCTTAATGTGGAGCAAGGAAACTTAGTGTAGTATGTCTTAAAATGCAGCAGGATAACTTAGTATAAAATGGCTTAACAAGGAGTATGGAAACTTAGTGTAATTTGGCTTAATGTGGAGCATGGGCACTTAGTATAATATTGCTTTAATGGAAAATGGAAACTTCTGTAGCGTGGCTCAAAGCGGAGCATAGAAACTTAGTTTAGTATGGCCCAAAGTAGAGCAAGGAAACATGATGTAATATGGCTTTATGTGGAATGTGGACACTTAGTGTGATATGGCTTTATGTGCAAACTGGAAACTTACCGTAGTATTGCTTAATGTGGAGCATGGATACTTAGCGTAGTACGGGATAAAGTGGAGCATGAAAACTCAGTTTAGTGAGGCTTAATGTGGAGCATTTAAATTTAATGTAATATTGCTTTATGTGGAACATGGAATCTTAGTGTAGTATGACTTGACATGGAGCATGAAAACCTAATGTAATATGGTTTTATGTGGATCACGGAAACTTAGTGTAGTATGGCTTAATGTGGAGCATTTGAATTTAATGTAATATTGCTTTATGTGGAACATGGAAACTTACTATAGTATGGCTTTATGTGGAGCTTGGAAACGTAATGAAACGTGGCTTAATGTGGAGCGTGGGCACATACTGTAGTATGGCTTAATGTGGAGCAAGGAAACTTAGTGTGCTAGTGCTTAAAGTGGCGCATGGGAACTCAGCATATTATGGCTTAATGTGAGGCATCGAAACTTAGAGTATTATGGCTCAATATGACAAATGGAAACGCAGTGTAATATATCTTCATATGGAGCATGGAAGATAGTTTAGTATGGATTAAAGTTGAGCATGGAAACTTATAGTATGGCTTAATGTGAAGCGCGGAAACTTAATGCAATATGGCTTAATGTGGAATATGTAAAACTAGTGCTGCACAGCTTAAAGTGAAAAATGGAGACTTAGTATATTAGGGCTTTATGTGGAGCATGGAAACTTCCTATTGCGTTGGATATAGTAAATATTGGAAACTTAGTGTCGTATGGTTTAATGTAGAGCATAGATACCAAGTATACTATGGCTTAATCTGGAGCATGGAAACTTGGTGTACAGTTGCTTAATGTGTGGCATGGAAATTTAATGTAGTATGACTAAAAGTGGAGCATGGACACTTAGTGTAGTATGGCTTTATGTGGAACATGCAAACTTGGTGTAGTATGGTTTAATGTGAAGCACGGAAACTTAGTGTAATATGGCTTAATGTTGAGCATGAAAACTTAGTGAAGTATGGATTAAAGTGCAGCGTGAAAAGTACGTGTACTATGGCGTAATGTGGAGCATGGAAACTTATTGTAATATGTCTTTATTTGGAGCAAGGAAACTTAGTGTTGTATATCTTAATGTAGAGCATGGAAACATGTATATGGCTTCGTGTGGAACATGGAAACTTAGTATAGAATGACTTATGTGGAGCATGGTACCTTGGTGTAGTATGGCTTAATGTGGATCTAAGAAACACTGTGTATCTTTGCTTCATGTTGAGCATGGGAACTTAGTGTAGTATGGCATATAGAGGACCATAATAACTTAGTGCAATATGGCTTAATGTTTAGCATGGAAACTTAATGAAGTTTGGCTTAATGTGGATCGTAGGAACCTAGTATAGTTTTGCTGAATGTGAATTATGGGAACTTAGTGTACTATGTCTTAATGTTGAGTATGGAAACTTAGTGTATTATGGTTTAAAGTGAAACATGGAAACTTAGAATAGTATGGTTTAGTGGGAACATAGAAACTTAGTGTACAATGGCTTAATGTGGAGCATGGAAACTTATTGTAATATGTCTTAATTTGGAGCAAGGGAACTTAGTGTATTAAGGCTTAATGTGGAACTTGGATGCCTGCAATATGGTTTTATGTGAAACATGGAAACTTAGTACAAAATGGCTTATGTAGAGCATTAAAACTTAGTGTTGTAGGGCTTAATGTGGAGCATGTAAATTAAGTGTAGTATTGCTGAATGCTGAGCACGGAAACTTAACATAGTATGGTTTAATGTGAAACATGGAAACTTAATATAATATGGCTTTATGTAGAGCATGGGAATTTAGTTTAATATGGCTTAAAGTGGAGGATGGAAATTTTGTGTAGTATGGCTTACTGTGGCGCATGGAAAATTAGTGTAGTAAGACTTAATTTACAGCATGCTAATTTGGTTTTACTTATGGCTTAATGTGGAGCATGGACACTTAGTGTAGTATGGCTTATTGTGGAGCATGGAAACTCTCACATGGCTTAATGTGGAGCATGGAAACTTAGTATCCTATGGTTAAATGTAGACCATAGAATAATAGCATAGTATAGATTAATGTGGATCATGGAACCCAAGTATAGAATGGCTTCATGTGAAGCATGGAAACTTAGTAAAGTATAGCTTAATGTGGCGCATGGAAACTTAGTGTAGTATCGCTTAATATGAAGCATGGAAACTTAGTGTTGTATTATCTATTATGGCTCTGGAAACTTAGTGTAGTGTGGCTCAAAGCAGAGCATAGAAACTTAGCGTATTATGGTTTTCTGTGAAGCATGGAAATTTAGTACAGTATGGATTAATGTGGAGTATGGAAACTTAGTGTTGTTTTTTCTTAATCTGGAAGATGGAAACTTAGTGAATCACAATATATGTGGAGTAACGGAAACTTAGTATAGTATGGCTCAAAGTGGAGCATGAAAACTTAGTGCAATATGGTTTTATGTGGAGCATGGAAAATTAGTGTATGATTGCTGAATGTGGAGCATGGAAACTTAGTGTAGTAATACTTAACGCAGAGCATGGTAACTTATAGTGGCTTTATGTGGAGCATGGAAATTCAGTGTAGTATGGCTTATTTAGGAATATAGAAACTTAACGTAGTATGGCTTAATGTGAGTAATGGAAACTAAGTGTAGTATTGTTTAATATGGAATATGGAAATATAATATAGTGTGGTTTAATGTGGATCATGAAAACATAGTGTAGTATTCCATAATGTGGAGCATGAAAACTCAGTGTACTATGGTTTAATGTGGAATATGGAAACTTATTGGAGGATGGCTTTATGTGGAGCATGGAAACTTAAAGGTTTATGCCTTAATGTACTACTACTTAATGTAGTATTGCTGAATGTACAGCAAAGAAACTTAGTTTATTAATATTTAACGTAGGGCATGGTGACTTAGTGCAGTATGGCTTAAAGCGAAGCATGGAGATTTATTGTACCTAGTATGGCTTAAAGGGGGAGCATGGAAACTCACCGTAATATGTCTTAATGTGGAGCATGGAAATTTAATATAGTATGGATTAATGTGAAACATGGAAATCAGGTGTAGTATGGCTTAATGTGGATCATGGAAACTTAGTGTAGTATTGCTTAATGTGGGACATGGAAACTTATTTCAGTATGGCTTAGTGTGAAGCATGGAAACTTAGTGTAGTCTTGCTTAACGTGGAGCAGGGAAACTTGGTGTAGTATGCTTTAATGTGGGGCATGGAAACTTAGTGTAGTATTGTTTAATACGGAATGTGGAACTTTAATGCAGTATGGCTTAATATTGAGCATGAAAACTTAGTGTGCTATGGCTTAACGTGGATCAAGGAAACTTAGTGTAGTATGGCAACCTGTGGATCACGGAAACATGGTGTAGTATTGCTTAATGTGGAGCATGGAAATCTAGTGAAGTATGGCTTAAAGTGGACCGTGGACATTGACTATAATATGGCTTAATGTGGAGCAAGAAAACTTAAAGAAGTATAGCTTAAAGTTCATAATGGAAACTTAGTGTTCTATGGATCAATGTTTCATAATTTGGAGGAAAGGAATTTAGAGAAGTATGGATTAATGTGGAGCATGGACACTTAGTGTAATATGGCTTTATGTGGATCGTGGACACTTAGTGTCGTATGGCACAAAGTAGAGTATGGTAACTTAATGTAACATGGCTTAATTTGGAGAGTGGAAATTTAGTGTGATATGGCTTTATGTGGATCATGGAAAGTTAGTGTTGTATGGCTTAAATTGGAGCATGGAAACTTTGTATATTACTACTTTACGTGGAGTATGGAAATTTAGTATAGTGTGGCTTAAAGTGAAGCATGGAAACTTAGTGTAATATGGCTTCATGTGGAGCATGGAATCTTAAGAGTAGTATTGCTAAACACTGAGCATGGAAATTTTGTGCAGTATGGCTTTATGTAGAACATGGAAACGTACTGTAGTATAGCTTATCTTGGAACAAGGAAACTTAGTGTAATATGGCTTAATGTGTCGCATGGAAACTTAGTGTAGTATTGCTTAATATGGAGCATGGGAACATAGTGTAGTATGGTTTATGTGGAGCATGGAAACATAGTGTATTATTCCATAATGATGATAATGGAAACTTAGTGTACTACGGTCTAATGTAGAATATGGACTCCTATCGAAGTAAGGCTTTATGTAGAGCCTGGAAACTTAGTGGACTATGGCTTAATATGAAGCAGGGAAACTTAGTGTAGTATTGCTGAATGTGGATCATGAAAACTCAGCGTAGTATTATTTATCGAAGAGCATGGAAACTTAATATAATATGGATTTTAATGGAGCAAGAAGACTTAGTGTAGTATGGTTTAGAGTGCAGGATGGAAAATTAGTGTAGTATGGCTTAAAGCGAAGCATAGTTACTTATTGCAGAATGGCTTAAAGGGGAGCATGGGAATTCACTGTAATATGGCTTAATGTGGACCATGGAAATTAGTGTAGCATGGGTTAATGTGGGTCATGGAAACCAAGTGTAGTATGGCTTAACGTGGATCATGGAAACGTAGTGTAGTATTCCTTAATGTGGAGCATGCAACCTTATTGTAGGATGGTTTAATGTGAAGTATAGAAACTTGTGTAGAATGGTTTAATACTGAACATGGCAACTTAGTGTACGAAGGATTAATGTGGAACATGGAAACTTAATATGATATGGCTTTTATGTGGAACATGGAAACTTAGTGTAGTATGGCTTTATGTAAAGTATGAAAATTAATGTAATATTGCTTAATGTGGAGCGTAATGTATGAAACTTAATGTAATGTTGCTTAATGTGGAGCGTTGAATCTTAGTGTAGTATGGCTTCATGTGGAGAATGGAAACTTAGTGTAGTATAGCTTATAGTGGAGCATGGAAACTTAGTATAATATGGCTTAAATGTGGGCAATGGAAAATTAGTGTATTATGATTTAATGGAGAGCATGGAAACCAAGTGTAGAATGGCTTTATATGGAGCATGGAAATTTAGCGTAGTGTAGCTTAATGTGGAGCATTTAAACTTAGCGTAATATGGTTTTATGTGGAGCAAGGAAATCTAAAGTTGTGTGGCTTAAAAGTGGAAAATGGAAACTTATTGTAGCATTGCTGTATGAAGAACATGGAAACATAACGCAGTATGGCTTAATGTGGAGCATGGAAATTTAGTGGACTTTGGCTTTATATGGAGCATGGAAACATAGTGTCATATGGCTTTATGTGGAACATGGAAAGTTAAGGTAATATGGCTTTATTTGGAATTTAGCAACTTAGTGTAGTGTGGCTTTATGTGGAGTACGGAAATTTGATGCAATATGGCTTAATTTGGAACGTGAAAAGTTAGTGTAATATGGCTTAATGTGGAGCATGAAAACTTATTGAAGTATGGCTCAAAGTGAAGCATGGAAACTTAGCATCGTATGGTTTAAGGCTGAGTATGGGAATTTTGTGCAGTATGGGCTAAAATTGAATCAAGGAAACTTAGTGTAGTGTGGCTTAAAGTGGAGAAAGGAAAGTTGGTATGATACGGCTTAATGTGGATCATTAACTTAGTGTAATATTCCTAACTGCGTATCATGGAACCTGAAAATAGTATGGGTTAATTTCAAGTATTGAAATGTGTAGCATGACTTTATGTAGAAGAATGGTAACTTAGTGTAGTATGTCTTAAAGCGAAGCATGAAGATTTATTTTAGTATGGCTTAAAGAGGAGTATGGAAACTTATCATAGTATGGTTTCTGTGGAGCATGGAAAATGAGTGTACTATTACTTAATACTGAGCGTGGAAACTTAGAGTAGTATGTTTTAATGTATATCATAGAAACTTAGTGTGCTATGGCATAATTTGAAACATGGAAAATTGTTGTAGTATGGCTTAATGTGGAGCATGGAAGCCCACTGTAGTACTGCCTTATGTGGAGCATGGAAAAGTAATACAGTATGGTTTAATGTGGAGCATGGAAGCTTAGTGTAGTATGGCACAACGAAGAGCATGGAAATGTAGTGTTGTATTGCTTAATGTGGAGTATGGAAACTTAGTGCAGTACTGCTTAGTATGGAGCGTGGAAACATAGTGCAGTATGGCTTAAGGTGCAGCATAGAAAATTAGCGTACTTATGCCTTTATGTGGAGCATGGAAACTTAATGTAATATGGCTCAATGTGGAGCAGGAAAACTTAGTGTATTATGGCTTATTGTGGAGCAGGAAAGCTTATATTAGTCCATGGAATTTTAGTGTAGTATGGTTTAATGTGGAGCATGGAAACATAGTGTAATATGGCTTTATGTGGAGCATGGAAACTTAGTGTAGTATTGCTCTATATGGAGCGTGGAAACTTAATGTAGTATGTCCATTAATGCGTAACATGTAACGTTAGTGTAGTATTGCTTAAAGTGCGGCATGGACACTTTGTTTGTTATGGTTTAAAGCGCATCATGGAAACTTAGTGTGGTATGGCGTAATTTGGAGCATAGAAAATTACTGTAGTATTGCTTTATGTGGGGCATGGAAAAGTGGTATAGCATGGTTTAATGTGGGGCATGGAAACTTAGTGTACTAAGGCTTAAATTGGAGTATAGTAACTTAATGTAATATGGCTTAATTCGGAGCGTGGAAATTTAGTGTGGTATGGCTTAATGTGAAACATGAAAACTTGGCATAGTATGGATTAAAGTGGATCATGGAAACTTAGTGGAGTATGGCTTAAAGAGGAGAATGGAAACTTAATGTACTAAGGCTTGATAAGAAGCATGGAAACTTAGTGCACTATTGCTCGAGTTAGAGCATGGCAGTATGGTTTAATGTGGAGCAGGGAAACTTAGTGTGTTATAGCGTAATTTGGAGTATGAAAACTTAGTGTAGTATTGCTCTATTTGGAGCGTGGAAACTTAGTGTAGTATAGTATTTTATATGGAGCAAGAGAACTTAGTTTAGTATGGCTTATTGTGGAGCATGGAAACTTAGTGTAGTACTGCTTAATGTGGAGCATGGAAACTTAATGTAGTGGGGCTTAAAGTGGAGCTTGGAAACTCAGTGTAGTATGGTTTTATATAGAGCATGGAAACTTAGTGTAGTATGGATTAATGAGAAGCATGCAATATCAGTGTAGTATTGCTGAATGTAGTGCATGGAAACTTATTGTAGTATGGCTGAAAGGAGCATGGAAACTTAGTGCATCATGGCTTTCTTTGGAGTATGGAAACTTTGTGTCGTATGTTTTAAAGTTGTACATTGAAACTCAGTGTAGCGTGACTTAATGTGGAGCATGGAAACTTAGAGTAATATAGCTTTATAAGGAACATGGAAACTTAATGCAGTATTCCTTTATATGGAGTATGGAAACTTAAAGTAATACGGTTTGATGTGGAGCGTTGAAACTTAGTGTGATATGGCTTAATATGGATCATGGAAACTTACTGTAAAATGGCCAAAAGTCAAGTATGGAAACTTAAGTGTATTATGGCTATAAGTGGAGCATTTAAAATTGGTGTAATATTGCTTCGTAGGGGCTCGAGAACTTAATGTAGTATTTGGCTTCATGTAGTGAATGGAAACTTATAGCAGTATGGATCAAAGGGAAGCATGGAAAGTTAATGTAATATGGCTTAATGTGGGGCATGGAAAATTAGCATAGCATGTCTTGATGTTGACCATGGAAACTTAGTGTAGTTTGGCTTAAAGTGGTGATTGACGTAATTTGAAGCATGGACACTTAGTGTACTATAGCTTACCGAGGAGCGTGGAAACTTAGTGTACTATGGCTTAAAGTGGAACATGAAAGTTAGTGTTTTATAACTTAAATTCGAGCATGTAAACTTACTGTAATATGGCTGTATATAGAGCATGAAAACTTAGTGCAGTTTAATGTGGAAGATGGAAACTTATTATTCTATGGCTTCATGTGGAGAATGAAAAATTAGTGTAGTAGGCTTCAAGTGAAGCATGGAAATTTAGTGTGGTATGGCTTAAAGCGAAGCATGGAAACTTTGTGTAGGATGGCTCAATGAGGAGCATAAAATTTCAAGTAATATGACTCAATGTGGAGCATGGAAACTTAATCTACTATGGCTTACCATGAACATGGACACTTAGCGTAATATAGATTTATGTGTAGAACGGAAACTAAGTATAGTGTGGCTTAAAATGAAGCATGGAAACTCAGTGTAGTATGAGTTACCGTGGAGCATGGAAACGTAATGTAATATGGCTTCATACAGAACATGGCAATTTAGTGTAATACAGCTTTATGGTGAGCATGGAAACTTAGTGCAATATTTCTAAATGTTGAGCAAGGAAACTTAGTGTAGTATGGCTCTATATGGAGCAGGGAAACTTAGTGTAGTACGGCTTAACATAGAGCATGGGATCATACTGTAAGAGGCTTAACATAGAGAATGGGATCTTAGTGTAATATGCTTAATGTGGAAGATGGAAACTTGGTGTAAAATGGTTTCATGTGAAAAAGGGAAAATTAGTGTAGTATGGCTTCAAGAGAAGCATGGAGATTTAGTAGAGCATGGCTTAAAGATGATCATGGAAACTTTGTGTAGGATGGCTTAATGTGGAGCATGGAAATTTATAGTAGTACCGCTTAATGAGGAGCATGGAAACTTAATGTAGTATGGCTTAATGTGGAGCATGGAAACTTATTGTAACATGGTTTTACGTTGAACATGGTTATCTAGTGTAGGATGGCTCTATGTGGAACAAGGAAACTTAGTGTAGTATGGCTAAATGCGTAGCATGGAAACTTAGAATAGTATGGCTTAATGTGTAGCATGGAAACTTGGTGTTGTGTGGCTTAATGTGGAGCATGTAAATTTTGTGTAGTATGGCTTACTGTGGAGCATGGAAACTTAATGTAGTATGACTTCAAGTAGAGCATGGAAACTTAGTGTAGTATGGCATAATGTGAAGCATGGAAACCTTATGTAACATGGTTTTACGTTGAACATGGTTATTTATTGTAGGATGGCTTTATGTGGAACAAAGAAACTTAGTGTAGTATGGTTTAAAGTGGAGCACGGAAACTTAGAATAATATGGTTTAATGTGTAGCAACGAAACTTGGTGTTATGTGGCTTAATGTGGAGCATGGAAACTTAGTGTAGTATGGCTTAAAGTGGAGCATGGAAACTTAGAAAAGTATGGCTTAATGTGTAGCATGGAAACTTGGTGTTGTGTGGCTTAATGTGGAGCACGAAAACTTAGTGTAGTATGGCTTAAAGTGGAGCATGTAAACTTAGAATGGTATGGCTTAATGTGTAGCATGGAAACTTGGTGTTGTGTGGCTTAATACGGAGCATGGAAATTTCGCGTAGTATGGCTTACTGTGAAGCATGGAAACTTAGTGTAGTATGTCTTTATGTGGAGCGTGGAAACTTAGTGTAGTACTGATTAATGTGAAGCATGGAAACTTAATATAGTATGGCTTAATGTGGGGCATGGAAACTTAGTGTAATATGGCTTAATGTAGAGCATGGAAACCTACTGTAATCTGGCTCAATGTAGAGCATAGTAAATTAGTGCAGAATTGCTTAATGTAGAGCATTAAGACTTTGTGTACTATGGTTTATTGTGTAACATGGAAACATATTGCATTATTGCTTATTATGCAGAAGAAAAATGTAGTGTAGTATGGCTAAAGGTTGAGCATGGAAATTTAGTGTAGTATGGCTTAATATGAAGCATGTAAACTTACTGATATATGGCTTAATGTGATGCATGGAAACTTAGTGTGGTAATGCTCTATGTGGACCATGGAAACTTTGAGTAGTATGGCTTTATGTGGAGCATGTAAACTTAGTGTAATATGGTTTAATATATAGAATGGAAACTTAGAGTAGTATGGCTTAATGTGAAAAATAGAAACCTGGTGTAGTATGGTTTAATGTGGTGCATAGAAACTTAGAGTAGTGTGGCTATTAATAATGTGGAGCAGAGATATTAGTGTTGCATTGCCGAATTTGGAAAATGGACATTCAATGTCATATGGTTTAATGTGGAGTACCGAAACTTAGTGTAGTATGGCTTAAAGTGGAGCATGGAAACTTAGAATAGTATGGCTTAATGTGTAGCACGGAACCTTAGTGTTGTGTGGCTGAATGTGGAACATGGAAATTTCGTGTAGTATGGCTTACTGCGGAGCATGGAAACTTAATATAGTAGGGCTTAAAATGGAACATGGAAACTTAGTGTAGTATGGTTTAAAGTGGAGCACGGAAACTTAGAATAGTATGGCTCAATGTGTAGCATGGAAACTTGGTGTTGTGTGGCTTAATGTTGAGCATGGAAATTTCGTGTAGTATTGTTTACTGTGGAACACAGAAACTTAGTGTAGTATGTGTGGCTTAATGTTTAGCTTAGAAACTTGGTGTAATAGGGCTTAATGTGGAAAATGGAAACTGAGAAACACTGTGTAGTACGGCTTGATATGGAGCATGGAAACTTAGAGTAGTGTGGCTTTATGTGGAGCAGAGAAATTTAGTGTTGCATTGCTGAATTTAGAGCATGGATAATGAATGTCGTATGGCTTAATGTGGAGCACGGTAACTTAGTGTAGTGTGCCTTTATGAGGAGCATGAAAACTAAGTGCAGTATGGTTTAACGCGGAACATGGAAACTTAGTGTAGTATGGCTTTATGCAGAGCATGAAACCTTAGTGTAGTATGGCTTAATGTGGAACATGGATCGTTAGTGTAGTGTGGGCTAATATGAAGTCTGGAAACTTATTGTGGTATGGTTTAATATGGAGCATGGAAACTTAGTGTGGTCTGGCTAAATGTGGGGCATAGAAATGTATTGTAGTGTGTCTTTATGTGGAACGTGACTACTTAGTGTAATATTGCTTGACGTGTAGAATGAAACTTAGTGAAGTAAGGTTTAAGTGGAGCATGGAAACTTAAGTGTAGCATGGCTTAATGTGGACCACGGAAGCCTAATGCAGTATTGCTAAATACAGAGCATGGAACATTAGTGTAATGTTGTTAATGTGGAGAACGAAAATACAGTGTAGTATTGCTTAATCTTGATCATAGAAACCTAGTGTAATATGCTTTAGAACGGATCATGGAAACTTCGTGTAGTATGGCTTAATTTGGAACTTGGAAGCTTAGTGCAGTATGGATTAATGTGAAGTATGGAAATTCATTGTAGTATGATTTTATATTGAGTATGGAAACTAAGTGTGTTATGACTTAATGTGGATCATGGAAACGTAGTGTAGCGTAGTCCTATGTGGAGGGTGGAGACTTAATGTATTAATGCTAAATACGGAGCATGAAACTTAGTGTAGTATGGCTTAATGCAGAGCATGGACATATAATATTATATGGAATATAGAAATTTAGTGTTGTATGGCTTAGTATGAAGCATGAAACTTAGTGAGGTATGGTTTTATGTGGAATATGGAAACTTAGGGTAGTATGACTTTCTGTGGAACATGGAAATTTCGTGTAGCAAAGCTTAATGTGGAACATGGAAACATAGTGCATTACTGTTAAATATGCAGAAGAGAAACATAGTGTAGTATGGCTAAAGGTGGAGCATGGAAATTTAGTGTAGTATGGCTTAATATGAAGCAGGTAAACTTCGTGATATATGGCTTAATGTTATGCATGGAAACTTAGTTTAGTAATTCTCTATGTGGACCATGGAAACTTAGTGTAGTATGTCTTAAAATTGTGCATGGAAACTTAGTGTAGTATGGCTTAATGGGAAGCATGGAGACTATGTGTAGTATTGCTTAATGTGCAGCATGGAAACTTAGTGTAGTATGGCTTTATGTAGAGCATGCAAACTTAGTGTAATATGGTTTAATATGAATAATGGTAACTTAGAGTAGTATGGCTCAATGTGAAGCATGTAAACTTGGTGTAGTATGGTTTAATGCGGTGCATGGAAACTTAGTGTAGCATAGCTGAATGTGGAGACTGAAAGATAAGTATTGTATGGCTTAATGTTTAGCTTAGAAACTTAGTGCATAGGGCTTAATGTGGAAAATGGAAACTTAGAAACACTGTGTAGTACGGTCTAATATGGAGCATGGACAATAAATGCCGTATGGCTTAATGTGGAGCATGGAATCTTAGTGTAGTATGCCTTTATGTGGAGCAGAGAAACTTAGTGCAGTATGTTTTAAAGTGGAGCATGGAAAGTTATCATAGTATGGCTTTATGTAGAGCATGAAACCTTAGTGTAGTATGGCTTAATGTGAGCATGTATCGTTTGTGTAGTATGGGCTAATATGAAGCATGGAAACTTATTGGGGTATGATTTAATGTGGAGCATGGAAACTTAGTGTGGTCTGGCTAAATGTGGGGCGTGGAAACTTAGTGTGGTATGGCTAAATGTGGAGCATGGAGATGTATTGTAGTCTGGCTTTATGTGGAACGTGGCTACTTAGTGTAACATTGCTTGATGTATAGAATGAAACTTAGTGAAGTATGGCTTAATGTGGAGCATGGAAACTTAATGTAATATGACTTCATGTGGACCATGGAAGCCTAATGCATTTCTGCTAAATACGGTGTATGGAATCTTAGTGTAGTATTGCATAATGTGGAGAATGAAAATATAGTGTAGCAATGCTTAATCTTGATCACAGAAACCTAGTGTAATATGGCTTAATGTGGAGAATTGCATCTTAGTCGTGTAATATGCTTTAGAATGGAGCATGGAAACTTCGTGTTGTATGGCTTAATTTGGAGCTTGGAAGCTTAGTGTAGAACTGATTAATGTGAAGTATAGAAATTCATTGTAGTATGATTTTATGTGGAGCATGGAACTTAGTGTGGTATGACTTAATGTAGAACATGGGAACGTAATGCAGCGTGGTCCTATGTGGAACGTGGAGACTTACTGTATTAATGCTAAATATGGAGCATGAAACTTAGTGTAGTATGGCTCGATGTGGAGCATGGAAACTAAGTGTAATATGTCTTCATGTGATGCATGGAAACTTAGTATAGTATGGCTTAAAGCGAAGCATGTAAACTTAGTGTAGCATGGCTTAATGTAGAGCATGTAAATCTAATGTCATATGGATCTTGGTGTTGTATGGCTTAATATGAAGCATGAAACTTAGTGTGGTTCCATTTGCTGCCAAATCCACTCCCAGATATTTAAAACAATTCACTTCCTCCAATTTTTTCCCATTCAAACTCACTCCCCAACTAACTCATCCCTCAACCCTGCTGAACCTAATAAC